>CAVNYN010286289.1:7002-18827 GCA_963692815.1 Nyctanthes arbor-tristis | reverse complement strand
TAGTTGAGATGCTCATATCCTCATCGCCTGGAATAGGTGGGCTCCTCAACTCGCACCCCACCCAGACTAGCTCTCTTTCCAACTGGAACCCGATTCAAATGCCCCTTTTACAGGTTCATCCAAAGATTTAAGGCTCCAGCTTTAGGTCATGCAGTTACGTGAAACCACCATTTCCCAGATGGTGAGGCCCTCATGAATAGTATAAGTTGAAGTCCTCTGAGCTCGGGTATCCCTAACCTTTACACTACCAGAAAATAAATACCCTAATTATGGTCGTCCAACTCACCGGCGTGATTTGAAAGGGCGCAACTCCACAATACCTCAGCAACGACGCTGTTCCGATCTGATTGTGGAAGTACGATGCAGAAGCCGGCCTCGAACATCCTCATGCTCGCTACCACACACTCCATAAGGGGGCAATGAGCTCGTTTCCTCTCGTACGAAATCTAGAGTGCCACGTAATCAGGCAAGTGATATGCTTATCTCAGTGCATATAGATCCTTCTCTTTCACCTTGGAAGGGATGTGCTTACACACCCACGGCTGGCCCTTCTCATGAACGACTATCGCCAGATCGGAAGAGCCCACTAGAACTGGCCTTTGTCTTATCTTCCCCTTCGCTCTCATCTTCTATCCATTCAAACTTGACCTCTGATTCCGTCACCGGCTCTACCCTAACCTCTTCTTCTCTCTTTTATTTCTTGATTGACAACTTCCTTTGTGTTCTATCTCACCCACTCACAGATTTTTAAACAACCAAGAAATTCCCCTAAAGAACGCAAAAAAAAGTGTTACCTTTCTAATAGGGCTATCACAAAGCCTGGAAAATGCCAAGAGAGGATGATTTCTGGAAGCAATTGAGGAATCTTACAGGAAGAACTGTTAAAGAATAAATCACTAAAAGAGCAGAAATGAAGAAAGGAAAAAGTGAGAAAGAAAGGGGTATAAATAGAGTTAGAGAAGGTGAATGGGTGGCGGCCGTGTGTTGTATTGGGAAACAAAAAGGCACCAATCAAATTAATGATTACTGCTCATTAATCCCTAAAGCACGTCATTCTATTAAAAGCCTGACATGAGGCAAAATGAGCTAGGCCAAGAGTTTTGAAATTCAAAAGGTCTGATTTCAAGCGACAAAAGTTCGAAGAGAACTACAAACGGACCTTCAAGGTCGCTAACCCTGGAGCCCAAGAACAGCAACCTTGAGGGGCATTTTGTGATCGCCAAGTCATTACATCAGCGAAGGTCAGTAGTCACGGGATCTTGGAAGTAGTCCGCAAGCACCCCACCAAATCCCATGGCCTAGACGGCTGAACAGCCAGAGGACCTTAAGACCTTATCTGTGACTTGAGTGGTTAACCACCGCTCCCTTATTCTATGGCTCAGCGTCTAGGTCACATAGTCGCTACACCCTTGAGTTCTCAAAGGCGCGACCTGGTAAAAGTGCCAGCTAAGCAGCAGTTCAGGAAACCGTGTGCGAGGCCTTATCATTTGTGGCTGATGGGACTTCAACATTAAATACAGAAGCGGTGGTTACATGTTCTATGCATGGTTTAGGTAGCCATTAGTTAAAAAGTGAAGGCTTAATTTCAGTTGATTTGACCTTCATGCCATTCTTGTGGGGTCAATATTAAATGCATGTAATCATTGCCCCAAGCAAATGTTCGCTATAAATAGAGGCAAATGAGACTGAAAAAGGGTTCAACACCCTACATCCATTCTTTTTGTCTTTGGCATATTTACTCTCGTCCATTTATCACAAACATTACATTAGCTATCACATTTATTGTTAGATCAATTCGAATACGAATTTCCCGTGTAAACAAATCTTGTTTGTTGAGTCGAAAGTAAAATTTGACATCAACAAAATACATGGAAAGAATTTAATCCATAATAAATGAAGAAAAGCTGCAAACATATCAAGTAGAAACTTTTCCAAATATACAGACTAGCATATAACCTATTAGAAAGAGCAATTAAATAAGTTAATAAACACAAATCAAAATAATTTATTTTAAATATAAATATGAAAGTGATAATTATAACATACAATATTAAAAAGACGATAAATAATACAAAAAAACTATAACAATTAAAAAAATATTTTCCATACACTTATGGAATATCGAATTATAAAGTGCCTCATCATGTCAGCAAGCTTTAAAATTACTCCTTTATTTCATCCCACAGTAAAAAAATCATGTCCACCTGAATTAAGTAATTAATTTCAGCTAAAAAATTAAGTAATTAATAATAATAAAAATTTTAATATCAATTCATAAATTCATTGAGTTCAACAAAACATTTAAATATATAGTAAAACTCTTCCTTTAAAGTTATATTATATAAAAATTAATAAAACAAGTATAATGTCCTCCAAAGTTATCAAAGCAAACATAATAAAATAATCATACTCCATAAAAAAAATAGTAAAGTCAATTAAAGTTTCCAACAATAAAGAAAAATGAAAAAGCATACCTTGCATTTAAAAAATTTGTCTTGTATTATGTCTATGAGCTCTCTTGTCTCACTATCATTTACCTAAATACCTATGAACATTAACCCAATAAAATATATATATTAACAGTAAATAAAAAAATCATTTAGTATAATATTGATTCAAATAACAATTAAAATACAAAAAAACCGCATACGAGTTTACATAGATAGCAAACGGCACGCGAAAAACCATTAGTTCGGGTACAAAAGGTCAGAATTTTATAAAAATCAAATTTAAATCACATCTCATACATATATTATCTCTATCTTATCCCATAATAAATCTGAAAAAACATGGAATCATACGAAATATAACAGTGTTAGAGAGTTCAAACTAACCTATAATGAAAGAAAAAAATTTGAATTAAAGCTATAATTAGGGCTTTCATGTATGGAAGGATAAAATTAGGTAAAATTAATAAATCAAACGACGATTAATAAAGTTTAATGTAAAATTAAAATCGCTAGAAGAATTATACACAAATAAGGAAACTTATCTCTGATACAAAAATTATAGGGAGACATGAAAAATTGACATTCTCAATGTGGTAAAATTTCATTGAGTGTGTGATAATTATCTAATTAATTTGTGCCAAGTAAGAATGCCACCTTTTATGTCATATTTCCACATCTCCATAGAATTGCTCCATCAGATAACATTGGTCGAAATCACAGAAATTCAAAATTAAAAAAAATAAAAGAAGATCAGATCCACAAATCCGCAACTATCCCATTACTATTCCCCAACACTGAAGAATTTGTCAGGTGTTTTCAGAAGATATGGCTCATCGAATCCAGCTATAAAAATATATATAAGAGCGAAAATTTAGTATAGATGTGAACAAATATACGTGAATCACGGAACCAAAAAAGGAAATGTGCATAAGGTACAAACAAAAAATTAAAAAGCATAGCCTAAAAATTGCATATATCAAAAAAAGAATAGTAAAATACGGAAATGAGGGAACCCAAATAGGAAATATGTGTATGGTCAAGAAACATAACTAAAAAAGCCAGCCTAAAAATCACATTAAAAATGCATTATAAAAAAGTGGGTCCCATTTAAGAATTAAATAAATAATTAAATAAATAATAATCGTAAAAAAACTAGAATGTTTACACCAAGTTATGCTGCTAACTTTTTGGAGGGAAACCTAAACCAGAAACTATCCTCCCTTCATATATATATATATATATATATTAAGATATATTTTTTTGTTCCTACCCAATTATTATTATTTGTCTTTTCATTAATTAATTAATTATATTCTATCCTTTTTTTCATTTTTGCCTTTTTTTTACTTAAAAATAAAATAGTTGGATAAATTTAAAGCACATTAGTTATTCAACTAATTTTTCTTCTAGTCTAGAACTATAAGATTAATGATTCATATTTGGTCATCATCACATAATTATTATTGGAATTTGATATTATGTTTTTATGTACTTGTTACAATTTTTTGTCTCTCATCATCTTCTTTGTTATTGTCTTACCATATGATTAATTTTCGCACACCATCATTTCTTGTCATGACTTCATTCGGATTATTGGTATTATCACGTCATCATATTTTGACAAGTAGTACTCGAACACATGATTTGAAATTTTCAGGAACAAGATTCATTCTCCCCACTATATTATTATGATGATTTTTTTCCCTTTTCTCATCTCCCTGCTTTGGATGATGTGCATCAATTTTTAGGCAGAAATATAAATTGTTGTCAAATGTTACTTATAATGACCAACATAAAGGTCTTTCATTGGATGGATATGTTGCCATTGAATATATTGAAGATATAATCCCAAAAAACACAAAGAGAATAAATCAACTACACCAGCAGATTAGGAAAAGAATCGCCAGATGCCAGAAAGGGAAAGTTGGGAAGAAAGAAATGCTAATTATTAGCAAAAATTTTGGGAAAGAAAAAATTGAAACCTAAATAATGCACATCACAAATGGTACCACAAGAGCCTGACCGCAAGAGTTACAACAATAAAATGGGTAGGAAAAACCAAAAGTCACTTTAAGTGTCTTTATATATATATATATATATATATATAGACACACACTTTCATATATCTTTAAGGCTAGTTTATATTTATACCACTCATTTTACTAAATACACCATATTTTTATTAATTTGAGCATCCATAATCTTTGTTTCTTATAATATTTAAGCCTCTAAAAGTTTTTGCAACATTTTTTCTCGAATATGGTGTGATTAGTAAAAAATGTGGTGTCAATATAACCACCATATCTTTAAACAAATTATTCTTTTACGGAAATATAGAAGAATTTATAAAAATGTTTGGGAGTGCAATCAGAGGCGGATCTACTATTTAACTCTCCCATATTATAGTTGTACTTAGGGCTTGCCTAAATCTAATACATATATTTGTTAATTGAATTTTGGGCTTTTGAATTTTAGTTAACCTATCGAAGAAAAATTAGTTAAGCACTTTCATGAAGCTGTGAAGTTGCTTACACTCACATCTAAAATTTAGTTTTGCCATTTTCGTAGGAGAGGCCTGAGAGATGCAAGAGTGAAGAGAGTTTGAAAGGAAGGAGAAGGCAGGTAACACACATTCTAATAAAGTGATTTTTTATGTCTTAAAGCTTTGAAAATGTCTTTTTCTAAAAGTGATCATATTTCAACTCCAGGCATCTCTCTTCTCTATTTCTTGTACTTCGGTTCTTTCCCCATCTTTGCTTAGTTAACAGTTAACCATTTGCATTTCATTACTTTCGTTATACTTATTACCCCTTGTAATAATTGTGTCTGTACCATGAAATCGAGAAATCTCCTCCCCAACTATTTAATGTAAGAGAAAATTTCCCGGAGGAAAGCCCCCTTCAACCCGCAACGCTTTCCTTTTTATATTTAGTTAGGTCCTATGTGAAATTCCAGATCTGTCCTTCATTACAATCCACCGATCATATACTAATCTAGAGTATGTTACCATGGGGGATTAAGATCACATGCAGAGTGATGATGAACTCAACAGCTCAACAGGCATTATCATTTGGGATCCGATCGAAAAGACGTCAAGTTGTTGAGGAGCAACTTAATTTTGAGCCCACTAGCAGTGAGACCTGCTATGTAGACCCACCAATTGGAATGACTGTGCTAAGTTGGAACTTTTGTGGGCTTGACAACCTTGTGCATTTCAGGTCCTCTTGAACCTCACTAGTATGGACAAGCCTAATTTTATTTTTCTTGTTGAAACATTATCTCATACCCCAAGAATCGTAGGAATAAAATATAAGTTGGGTTACGAAGGCTTGTTTGTTGTTGAAAGTCATGGTTGTATTTAGGGCCGGCCTTGAAATTTCAGCGGCTCTAAGCTACATTTAAATATGACCTTCTTAGTAACTCTAGGCTAATTAGTATGGTTTTAACAATTTGAACTTTGAGTGATTACTCTTTATACTAACAAATTTGGAAAAATGGATAAGCATTTTTAAAATAATTTAAAAGAATTTTCATTTCAGTAATCCATATATATCAAATTTTTGAATACATTTTATTGTTTAAAAAGAACATATTTGAAGATTTGATAATTGAAATACTAACGAGCCGCTTTTCATATATATAAAAACTAGTATAGTACCCGTGCAATGCATGGAAAGTTTCAAAAACTATCAAACTAAATATGACTCCATGAACAATCTCCAACAGTTAATTTTGAAGCCGACTCATCATTTTCACTTGCTATGGTATCTAAAAATTTAACTTTTAGTAAATAATCAGCCGTGAGATATGACATTGTCAAGGGTAATATGTACATAACTATGATAATATTATTTAATGACCATATTAGAGACTCTATCGTATGGTTAATTCATTCAGTATACTATTATCAAATTTCATACTTTACCCACCTCAATGAAAAAATTTGCATTAAAAAATAAAATAGCATCTAGAGCAAGATTAATAATTTAGGATGGAAAAATTTGGATTTTTCCACCCTACAAGTCTAAATAATGTTAGGGGAAGAGGGGGGATAAGGTTATATTGAGGGGAACAGGGTAAGTGGGGCTAAATTTGACACGTTATATTTAGGCCCTCATTTACCATTTTCCACCCACTATCTACTCACAAATCCATGTGCAAACCAATCAAATTTTGACACATGTTGAGTTTAAATGTTTTCCTCACAAGTTTTCCCCCACACATTATTTGAAAATAGGTTTTTTCCACTTAGATTTTTCCTGTTAGCTTTTTTCCTTTTGGCTTTTTTTCCCAACATTAATCTTGCTCTAATAAAATAACCAATATTGTATAAATTATAAAACACTTCACTTTGTGCACCTATAACATGAACGTATTTAACCCAAGAAAATCTGATTTGGAATTAGAGTAATGAAAGTTATAGAAGCATGCACTACAATTTTCCTAGTAATAATGTTCGAGGAATGACCAAATGTTTAACCACAACCCCCATAGGCTTTGTTGTTGCTCGACCAGGAAGTTTCATAAAGCAAGCCTTACAATCACAAGAGATCTTACACTAAATTCAAGCCAAGAAGTTTCATAGATTTCTTTCCTTTTTTGGCCCTTCACCTATAGAAACTCGCTTGCCTAAAGAAGAATATTCATATGAGGTTGTAATAGATCTGTTGATCATGTACAGTTGAGCGCCACAATTACCATTACTCAAGGCATAAGGGAAACTCATATTTAACTAATTTTCAAGAAGGAGATATACGGTGACATTTGATGACTATTTGAGATTGTAATCGACTTGGTATGTAACGACCCTGAATAAACCCATGCCCAAGACATCTTTAAGTTTAAAAAAAATATGCATAAAATAAACGTTTGGATCGATTTGGAGTAAATCAGGAAGTTTGGGCACTGAATTGCAATTTTTTGAAAAATTTTGGCCAGCACCACCATTGGCTCGGTGCAGCTGGTGCGGTGCGGTGGAAATTTTTTTTTTTTTTTACACATTCTTATCAAAAGATATATTGTCATAATGATAACACAAAAGAAAACTAAATGTAGCAATACCTCATATAAATAGGGATAATGCAAAGGCAGACTAAGTGTAGTAGTACCACATATTATTTAATCATAGTAATATTTCTTGTGGTTTACATAAGTGGAAGGATTTTACGAAAACAAGGTATTCTTCCTTTCTTTAATCAAAGACTATCCTTCCTTTTTGACAAAAGTAAATTTCCTCACTTGACATTACATCTTAAAATACATAAACTAAAGATTTTATCATCCTGAACTTCCCAACGGTTTATTTTATATTCCTTGGTGTAGAGGAACTCCATGGTCGTGGCTTCATAAAATGACATATTCACAATAGTAATGATATAGTGATTGAGCCCTGGTTGGTCTTCGTAGACTCCCCATAGGTCCGTCTATGTTGTGTACATATAATAGCCTTCCTCCGGCGCCAAGGACCATTCATTACTTGAGACCTCAATTATTGTTCTCTTCATTATCTAAAAAGTTTGGGAGACATAAAAAGTAAGTAATAATTTACTTAGTGATGAATGTACACATATACAAATAAACTTTTCATTTGAACATATGGAATAGAGAACTAAAGACTTTGGTCCCTTTTTGCATAAGTATACTTACCTCGTATGCACATTAAATAAATATTAGAATCAGGTAATTTACACAATAAGCTTGGCATGAACATAACATACACTTAGGATGTTATGTAACCGGAGTCATAGCATGGCATGGCATGGTTTGGCTTAGCTTGAGAGGTAAAGATAAGTATGACTTGATGCAAAACATAGAAATTTCCATAGTTGCTTTCATAGGTAGTAACAAAAGAATAACACTTAAATGCTTATAAGCTTAAGACAAAGCAAGACAAGTACTTGTCAAAACCATACAAAATATTTGGAAAGGAATGTGTACATTACTCACCTTGTCTCCTTTCTGGTTAGAGTTACTTTGTTGTCTTGACTTGTTAGTAGATTTGATTTTCTAGTGTTTCTTGTCTTCAAACATGTTGGAGTAATGCCCTATTTATAGGTGAATTTTTCCCTTTGTTTATTATTATTTTTCGTTTATTTTATAAAATTCATATACACGTGGCAATTCTTAAATATATGACTAATTCTCTTAATTTTTCTAAAGTGATGAATAATAGGCTTTGGTAATGACTCATTCTAATAAGTAATTATAATTTAACACATGTTAGCTTACTCACCCTCTATTAATTACACATATTTTCAAGGAAATTTATACAATTAACACATGTAGGTACAACTCATAATAACACAATTTCTATATATTCAAAAATAATTCTAGAAATAACACATGTAATCACAACTTTATACTTATATTTTCATATATTCAAGAATAACTCTAAAAATAACACATGTAACTATGACTCACAATACATATAATTTCATGTTCTCAAAAATAATTCTAAAAATAGCATATGTATATTCTTGAATTTTAAAGATGTTAACACATGCCCACATATTATTAGGAGTATTTAATATGTACACATATTTTTATGTACATCTATTTTCATGATTTCAATAATAACACATATACACAAAAATATAAAATATAAATAAATCTAAAATTCTTATTTAGCATATTCATCCTAAGTTCGATTTTGATGGGTCGTTACATAGTAAGTTTCCTCATTACAATTGTGTAGAACTGACGACTGCAAGTTAGATTAACATATAATTAAATCAACTTAATGATTATCTTAGGAAATTTTGTAAGGAGATAGATAAGGCTCCAAAAATGGAGTCGAGTCTTACCGCTCACGTGACCCAAATCTAGCAAAAGTAGCCCACAATATCTATTTTCATAGTCAGATTGATCATCTTAGATACAACTATAGGCAATTACAAAGAGTTTCAATGTATGAGATAAATTAGGTTTATAATAGAACCCATAAAAAAGACAGAAGAAATAATCATAACTTTAAACTATTTTATAGTAATAAAATAGAAGATCAATCAATGAAACACTAATATAAAAAGCTTGTCCACAGTGATGAATAATATAAAATAAAATACTAATATTTGATGAATGTATAAACGTAAATCCAGCAATGTATAATAAAAATTTCCATGAAATAATTTATATAATTTAGCGAAGGTTGGAATCAATTGAATTTTTTCCACAAAAAGTAGAATCAAATATGGTATGATTTGTGATTGGAATAATATGAATTATTAATATGATGATAAATTGATAAAAGATGGGGAGATTGCCATTGAGAATAATTTTCATTGATCTACCAATCAATTTCTTTAATTGGGAACAAATTTGGGAAGTCTCCATATGTAGAGAGATCCGAAACAAACGTGGAAAAGGAAAAAAGAATATATCAATTTTATTATTAAGAGAAGATATTAGATAAATTAGGTTACACTACAAGAATAGTTGTACCTGTAAGTACCGCAAGAAAAAAGGCGAGAAAATTGCAGTACCTACAAATACAACTACTTTTGATTTAAGAATATATATATTGTGATGCAAAATTAGCATTCATTATTAGAAAATTAATAAATTTAAAAAAATCCAATTGGAATTAGTATATATTATTATTTAAAAAATAGTAAATGTTTAAGTTGGTAGTTAGAAAAAATAAATAAATCTGACGTGTACTGGTTAAAGAATTCAAACATTTGACCTTTAATAGAGATAGAACTTAAAATTAGTAATTTCACCACTTAACTAACCAATAATTCATATATATTTACTAAGCATATAAATTAGTTTTACTCTATTATTTAAATATATGTTTGGAAAAAAAAATCTAATTTTTTGTTTGGGTTGATTGCAAAATGAAGGGAACAAGAAGGTGTTTGATTCTTTTTTTTCAAAATACGTTATAATCTCACCCTACTAATTTGAAAACTGCTCATTTATAACCACAAATTTCAAATTTTCATTAAATCTACACCAATAATTTCACCTCATTATAATTTTTTATAAGTCAATGTAAATAATGAGAATCAAACAGCCTAGTTTTGCTTTCAATTATTCGGTCCCGACCGAACTGATGGCTCTCTCTCTCCCCCCCATCTCTTTCTTCGTTCCTTCTCTCCATTGGAGTTAATTTCCAGCGCCGGCGACTAACGATTAAGTGGTGTTGATTGGTCATTTCCCAATGAACGTGATTTTTATATCAAATCAATCTGAAATTAGCTTTGAAATATATATGTATCAAATCTAATTTGGTGTTAATTTCATTTCAAACCATTTTTATATCGAAAATCAAACATCAGAGAGTAAAATCATGGGAGGCAGAAAACGGTCAGAGAGTGGTCACCGGTGGCTAAGCTTGGCAGATTTAAGGTTTTTAATTTGGGGCTTTTTAAGAAAAATCTGATTTTCAATGATTTATGGGTTGATTTTGGCTGATTTCTTGTTTGATATAAAATATGATTTCAGATTAGGGTTTTCAATTTGGGGATTTTCACGATTTCACCGGCAATTGAGTTTTTGGTTAAAGATGAAATTAGAGAAATGGGGATTTGATTTAGGGTTTCATGGGGGTGGTGGCTGCGTCGCGGGGCTGGTGGGTGATGATAACATTGGTTAAGTTCAACTCCCTGGATATGTGACTCATTGGTAGTTGTGTGACTTGTATTTTCTGTAACTCAACGAGTGTTTTTGAAACTCGTCAGCGGTGTTGTGACTCGTGTTTTTCTTTAAGGCAACAACCCGGAATGCGATACTAACAAGAATAATTTTTGGGAGTATGAGATCAAGACAGGACAACCAATCAACTTTCAAATAATCATCCTTGTGCTTTAGCTCGGATGTGAGAGCAGACTGGAAAAATGAAATTTGGCAATTGTTTGGGATCCAAGCATTAGAAGGGCATGAGACATATCTTGGACTATCATCCATTGTGGAAAGGAAAAAGTGGGAGATTTTTGCATTCGTCAAAGATAAAGTCTGGGAATGGTTGAAAGAAGTTACTTTCGCGGGCTGGCAAAGAAATCCTAGCTCGTAACGGTATCTTCTACCATGTACATGACCACAGAGAGAAAATGAAACATGCCTTCTATCTTGTTGCCTGTATAAAAAAAATATACTAAAGTAGTCAAACAATTTTACTGCTTATTATAATAAGGCAAATTAATAACTGCCAACACCAAATTATTGCAACATCATAATGGTAATTTAGTCACCTAGCTAATAACAGGGGCACACGCAAGATTTTTAAGTAACACAGGTTGCTAGAAAAATTGTTCAATTCGACTAAGAAATTCATTGAAAAATTTAAAAGTTTTATATAGAAAAAAAAAAAAAAATTCGAACACGGGCTACAGCCCAGACTTGCCCGGGCCTAGATCCGCTAATGGCTAATAA
>CAVNYN010286287.1:0-10829 GCA_963692815.1 Nyctanthes arbor-tristis | reverse complement strand
CCCTTTCGGACAGTCTCGCTCTCGTCACATAGTTTATCAAAGAACAAAAACCTCCGTAGCCCATAATTCCTTATAAAATCGGAGAGACAAATGAACGAGAGGGCGGCGACGCCGCTGAGCGAGAGCTGAACGACGACGTCGTACGGCTGGCTATGGCGATTGTCGCAGTCACTACAGACCAAGAGGAAATGGGACAGAGCCGGGACGATAATGGCAAATACCAAGAAAACGAACCAGGAAAGACACGCAGAAATTATGTTCGATTGATCCACGCACAGCCACCGGAGCCACCGCCGGAAAACGTGCAATTCGTCGTAAACATGTGATACGCTTCTCGAAAGGGCCATTTTCTTGTCGGACTGCAAAAAGGGTTCTGTTTGAGTTTCATTCTCCATTGTCAAAGCTTAAGGATTTTCAAGGGTGGTTTAATTTTGTTGTGCTGATTTTTTCAGTATTTTGCTCACAGAGAGAGAGAGAGATTTGTGGGTCTGATTTAAACTTGTTTTGTAGAGAAACCAATAGAATTGTTCAAAGTGGCATTGAAGGGTTAGCTTTGGTGAAGAAGAAAGAAAGAAGATGACACTAAATTTAGGAATCCTTGGTAACTTTGAATCTCAACGTGGCTTCAGCTGCCCAAGCGCTATTCATTGACAATTTGACATTCATCAATGCTAAAAACAAATTTAAACCTGTTTGATAATATTTATTTTTTCTATTTATAAATTTACCTATTATTGATTTGATAATTACTCAATAATAATCACACATTTTAAATTTTAATTAAATCTCCATCACTTATTTTCACTCTTTATAAATTTTCTTTATAAATTCACTTTATAAAACTAACCAAACATGCATTTTTGTCACATCTCATCATCTTATTAATTTATTTTATTTTATTGAAAAAGATGACTTTTTACTGTTTTAATGAAAACAATCTAATAAAATGACAAAAATTCAAACCACACTTAAAATAGTTCAGCTTTGACACTTGATCTTTTTTGTGAATAACGTTTTGATTTTCCGACATAATGATTTTTTATTAATATAGTGCGAATTACACGATAAAATTCATGCATCAAAAAATTAAATTGGGAATGATTAATTTGGTTTTGATCAAGAAACGCGTATCTGCTATCTATATTAACAATTATATTATAATTTTACTATTTTTATTTCTTGGGAAGTATTTTCCAAAGAATATATGGTCCACATTTAGTCAAATATTGTTGATTTACATTCAATATTTATTCATTTTTTATTTTTTAACCACGTACCGTTATTATTATTATTATTATTTTTGGTTGCAATGGAGAGATATGGGGCTTGTGTGGTTCAAACTTGAAATATCTCACCTGAAACGTGATAACTTAATCACTAAAACACTTATTCGAATCACATTTAAGCATATATAGTTGAAAAGTTAGAAAAAGTAATTTTAAAAAAATATACTGGGCTAACATAGGTGAAATTGAACGGTAGAGAATCATGTTATGTTATTATCGTGTGTCCTACGATGAGATATATATATATATATATAATTTGATTAATTTTTATTTTGGAATAAAAAAAACAGTGTTTGCATTCACATAACAAATTGATTTTTATGTGAAATAAGAGAGAGCATGAACGAAGTTGAATATTAAGGATTTGTGCAATACAAATGCATTCACATAAAAAATTGATTTTTATGTGAAATAAGAGAGATGATGAATGAAGTTGAATAATGAGGATTTGTGCAATACAAAGGGGTCTCACACAGGATAATTAAAATCTTCTTATAGTTATTATTTTTTGAAAGGCTTTATTGGCGTCCAATTATATTTTGAATTAATTATAACTAGTATTATATTTCAAATTAGTAGCATGTGAAGACACAAAAATATGCGGCCTGACTATGGAAATAAGGTTGGGTTTCTTATGGAGTTCGATCTCTAATCATAGACTGACACCTCATCTTACACACATCACATGAGAGCATCTCATTAGAAACCGGGCTCCGTAAAAAATTGAGCCCTGGTTCTTCAGAAAATTTCCCAAAAATATAGATAATTTGTTACGTTTAGTGGCAAGTCAGTAAATTTTTTATTTTAAAATATATAATTGAAAAATAATTATAACTGGTTACCAAACTCCTCGTGTATGTCACGTTACGAAAACATTTTGGTTAGCAATGTGTCACAAGGTTCAGCTGATTGGCAGCTGTACATAGAGAGTTGATAGTTGACTGAGGCAATTATTAATAATCGCGAGACCAATCTGTCAAAGTCTCAAAGACAAGTGTATGGTTCTCGTTCAATCAATTCAAGAAGATGACAATTTCCTCCTGAAACGAGTCTACATTCATTTATTTATTATTCTCCTTTATTTTAATTTTTTTAAAAGTCCCAACCATCAATTTTTCTACAAAGACGGTCATAAATTCCCTTTTCTGGGGTCTTAAAATATAGATCACTTGTTAAAATTTTTATAGTTGAGTGGCATCTTTGTTAATTATTTACACCCTTATTCAATGGTTATATTCCTTTCTTTTACGATCCACTTGTAACATTTAAAATAAAAAAAATATGTCAGTTCTTTTTAAAATGTAGTTAAAATTTTTTTTATATGTCGTTATTTAATGTGTATTGTTATAAACAAAATATAATTATTAAAATTGAATAATTAATAAATAAAAATAGTATTATAGGGAAATAAACTTAAATTTACTTTTTTAATATTATTAAATGAACTTTTTTCTTTTTAAGTTTTCCCAAAAAAAAAAGGAAATGTAAAAATAGAAAAATGGCTCTATTTATGGGACGGGTGTAATACAAAGTTTTCAACAGTGTGGACTTTAGTTGTTTCTAATTTAATTAATTTATTTTAGGGATGACAAGGAGAAAAAATGAGGTCGATGTGTGAAAAGTGTAAACTCATGTGGTCTAATAGCACCTGATTGTGTTTTCATACCATTTATCAGTGTTCAATTCACTAACATTACAATCTCGCCTGTGATATTAAAAAAAAAAAAAAAAGGTCGAAAGGGAATAAAAGTAAACAATCTCTTGTACTTATCAGTGGATTGGCATGTGACAATTAGTAAAAGGTATTTAATTAGCTATATATATCACGTCGTATTAGTTTTTTCTAATTTATTGTGATATCTATATATTAATAAAATGAGAGGTGTTGTGGTACAGTTTGACCGTAATTTTCCCGCCCAAAATGCTTCAAGTGGGGGCTTTTTGGTCATTTTGATTGGTTTATGGTAACCAATGCGGTAACTTTGATGTTTATCCCTTCTATTTTTTAGTTTTTAATTTTTAAATTATCTCATCTTCATAGTTCTATCTTATCTTTATAATTCTATATTTAAGTTATCTTATCTTTATATTTTTAAATCTTCCTTTTATTTCAATGTGAAAACAACAATCAAGAGCAGATTTATTCAAAGGTTTGAGAATTGACTATGATATCATCATATCACATGGGTCTTGACGCACACAAATAAAGTTAATATAATTGATGTTTTTTATGAATTGAATACTTCTATCATACAACAAAAATTAAAATAAAATATAACTATACTTGAAAAAAATAACTATTAATAATTAAGAATTTAAAAAAATAAAATTAAAAAGAAAATAACTACCCCTCTATGTAGTCTTCTCCTTATACGATATCAAGTTTTTAATTTTTTTAGCACATGTGAGAATCTAATTTCTCAAATCTTTATAATAAGTTAAATTAGTTTAAATTATTCTTCTCGTGCATCACACGGGTGAAAAACTAGATTTGGTTAATTGCTTTCAATTTACTGTACATTATATTTATTGTAAGATGATGCCAATAGAAACGAAAATTTATTTTTACTTATTATTTATCATAATTTATTAAAACTAAATATTGATATTTATATAGATACTTTGATAAGATGTCTAACCGTGCAACGGACGGGTGAAAATCTAATATAAGTAATTCAAATTGGTGAATAATATATAGATACGAGACGAAGTTAATGTGTGTGTAGCATTGTACCATTATCCAACAAAGAATTAAATTTAAAAACTCTCGTTAACTCTATATAGTCTGCTGACATCTAGTGGACTTCCCACCACATAATTTTAAGCTTATCATTTCTCACAATCCTCAATAGAATTAAGATATATATGCGGTGTCTATGGTATAAAAATGTAGCGTGATTGCGTGAATATCTATATAAAAATAATTCAATGCCATCGCTTTATAAAATATATGATCAGGGAGAAAATTTGGGAGAAAATTTGGGAGAAAAGTCAACAAAGTTAGTGCAAAGGTAGTGCAGCAGTGCATGCTTGTGACAAGATGATTGGGTTTAAAGCACCAACATATTGTCTTTCCGGTAGGATTTGGTAGAAATTACGTCAAAATAAAGTTTTTAAAAAAAATAAAAATCCTTACGTATTCATAATCAAATTTGACAAATAATTGATGTTTTATGAGACAATATTTATGTATTGTTACTAGTATCGTAACTTATACAACAATATAGGAACAAATAATTTTTATCTATACCAAATGAAATTTTTTAATTTCTACAACTATTAGTTAAAAAATGGAAAATTTATATATAAGAAATCAATTAATCTAAACAATAATTTCTAACCGTTGTAGAGGTTAAAATGTAAATTAAATTTTCGCACTGGGCATGATGAAAATTGATCTAAATTCATCATCAATGAGAAATAATTAGAAAATATCAAAAGGCAAACAAAAACCAGTAACCTAACACTATGTAATGTTTTGACATTATGTAATCATATTCAGAATTAAAAAGTTGAAAACTCACTAAAAACACCTATTCGAGCACACATCGCGAAACCTTAAACAATCAAGTGAAATCCAATCTATGAAGTGATATTGTTCATTTCTTGTATCGTGGTAAATATTGTAATGTTAGAGAAATCATTACTGCAAACCATAGTAGACGAAATTATAAGCATCTATATTGTAAAATTGTAAAATCAATTTTGTCATTGTGGTAAAGATTGTAACGCTTGAGAAATCATTAGGGCAAAAATGCAATATATAAGTATAGATATCATAATTATAATTAATACTAAAATGAAGGTTTTAAAGTTTTAATTTCATTCAATTCAATCTATATATCTATAGATTCTTAAATCAAGAGTAGTTATACCTATAGGTACCGTTATTTTCCCTTTTTTTTGCGGTGTCTATTAGTACAATTATTGTTACAGTATACATTCTTTTAATAATTCTTTTAATTAATTTTCTTTTATTTCTTTCTTAATTTGTTTCCATGTTTCTATGTTTTCTCCTTTTTCCATGTTTTACTAGATATTGATTTAGATTTTTTTAATTATTGCTATTGTTATTACACATTTTTAATTTCCCATTTCATTTTCCTAAGGCAGTAGATTATTCAAAAAATTAACAATTTTATAATAAATCCAAAACCCATTAATGGGGTATCACACCCTGTGCAATTAGTTTCAAGGAATGCATTATCAATAGAAATATGAAAAGCTTTTTAATTAGTTAATAAACTGAGGGAAAATGAGAAATATAAAAAATTGTAATGACCAAAAGGGAAATTAAAAGTTTTTCCATCTTCCCCACACATTTATATATTATTGATTAGTGATTTGTTTTATACAAATGTTAAATATGGTGTTATCTACGTACGTTGTTTGCAATTTTTTTATGGTAGGTCTTATTATTGTTATTATTTTTATTTTTTTAATATTGTTCATGCATGGTTCTCTAATGTTTTGATAATCACGTGCAACGCACGGGTGCAGGACTATTCATTAAAATTCAAGACGACCATATCGATTCAATCGCTCTTCATATTTCAATTTGTTGGATGTTTTTATCCATTGAATCATAAAGTAGAATATTGGTCCAACAAAGTGGCAAAAGGTTCACATGGGTTATGGTAAATCCATCGAGAATAAGCTTGCATCAAGTTAGATATTGTATGATTCTCTTTAACTTTTTATTGCTTTTTATTGCCTAAAGTTTTTGCTAATGCGTGATATATGGAATTTATAATGCAAATGCTTCCAGATTTGCCTTCTAATTATGGGGAGAGAGGAAAATGCTGAATTTATAATGCAACATTTTCAGTCCTTACGGTTGTAGTCACCCCATCTCACTACTAATGTGCACCGACAACAAAATAATCCAACTTTCCTCTATGTTTGGGTCTAAAATCAGTGTTGTAAATTTATTTGTGACAAAGATTGACGCTTCAATTTGATCTTTTAATTATATTTCTTGAAAGAGACATGTATACTCACAAAGGATCTGCGGAAAAGGGAGAACAATAGTATTAATATTTTGTATGATTATTGGGTAGTAAATACTTTAGATTATAATTTTGATTTGTGCATTATAGTTTTAATTTTTAGAAAGTTCTCTTTACTATAACTGATCTCGCTTATTGATCTTATTATTATTAAATAGTAACATATTTTTCATATAAAAATCAATTATTTAAAATTTTAAATTCCCAATGTACAATATTTGTAGCATATTTAAGGATAATAAATTCCATCGTCTTAAGGAACATAACACGAAGTATGATTTAAATTTGTTAGCAACTATTTTTTCAACTTTTTATGTGTTAGATTATTGTATGGTATTCTTCCCATGTATTGCACGGGTGCTATATTAGTTTAATTAAAATTAAAAAGTATATATATTAAATGACAATTTGACTGGCATAATTGCAATTTCATCTGATGCAATTAGAAAATGTTTCCTGCCTAAAGCTTTATCTAGCACAATTACTTAAAATATCATATCACACCGGCTGTCACTTTTAATTAAAAAAATTGTTATAAATGTTAATAGAGAATGATTGAACTCGTGACCTACATATTAAGAGTAACATGTTTTTAAACCATTATTATATATTAAATGACAATTTGTCTGGCAAAATAGCCTAGCATAATTAGAAATTGTTTCCTACCTAAAGCTATATCTGACACAATTGCTTATAATATCATACCACACTGACTGTCACTTTTAATAAAAAAATTATTATAAATGTAATAGAGAAAGATTGAACCCGTGACCTACATGTTAAGAGTAACATGCTTTTAAAATATTATGTCAACTCTTTTATTTATTAACAATTTTCACTTATATATTACTATTCTCGTTATATATTACTATTCTCGCATGTTTCCACTCAAAGAAAATATTATTATAAGTATATATATAATTAAAGGCTAATTATATTGAAACTATTTTTTCATGGGTTAATTTAACAAAAGGTCCCCATATTTGGGTTAAAAATCGATTAGGTCCCCAACCATTTTTCACCCCTGGGTCCCCAACCTTTCATAAATACGCACGAAATGTCCCTTTTTTCACTAATCGGTCAATTTTTTTAAACAATGGCGATTATACCCTTAGTTTATTAACTTAAAAAATAAAATATTTAAAAATAATATAAAATAAAAAAAACCCACTCTCCTTCCCTCCCAATCCAAGACGGCCAAAACTGGGGGGAGGGCGGGTGACTCCCCCCACCAATTGCTACCGGAAACAGCTTCTGGCGGCATTTTTATTTGCTGCCGTTTTTTATAGCAAAAATCAGCTGGTGAATCCCTTAAAAAATGCTACCAGAAAGGGGGATTTAGCCCCCTTACTACTGGAAACAGTAGCATTCTTGTTGCCGGAAATAGAGGGATTCAACCCCCTTCCATTTTGCCACAGGAAATGACAGCAAAATGTTGCCGTTTCCGGTGGTTCTTGAAGGGAGGTGAAGGGAAGAACGGGGTGGGGAGGTAGGTTTTTTCCTTTTTTAAATATTTTATTTTTAAAGTTAATAAACTAAGGGTATAATCGTTATTTTTTAAAAAATTGACCAAATAGTGAAAAAATGGACATTTTGTACATATTTATGAAAACATGGGAAATGTTGGAGACCTAATTGATTGTTAACCCAACGGTTGGGGGCTTTTGTAAAATTAACCTTTTTTTTATTAATCTCACCAATTTTTCAAATATACTAAGATGGTCAAAATTAAAATGATACAAATAATCATCTCATTCTTACCAAACTTTTCTACCATTTCTGACAGCTGAAAGGGGGGAGTCTCCCCCATTCATCTGCCAGAAGAGGCAAAAAATTTTGGAGAGGGAGACTTCCTCCCTTCACTGCCATTTCCAGCAGGGGGAGTCCCTCCCCCATCCATTTTTTTCTAGCAAAATTTGCTGCCATTTTCGGCAGCTGAAATAGGAGACCCCCACCGGTTCATATGCTGGAAAAGGCAGAAAAAAGAAGGGACTCCTCCCTTAACTGTCATTTTCTGATAAGGGTATAAAGATAATTTGGTCTGTGATTTAACGGAATTTTGGATGGATTCTGTTACTAAAGACCTTCTATACTTATTCATGAAAGGTTGAGGACCTAACACGTTAAAAAAAAGTTTAGAGAATGAGGCTATTCAAAGTGCAAAGATTGGAGACTTTTTGTGAAATTTACCCTTTGATAAATGTCTACGATAAATGATATGTAAAATAAATATCATTTATTTTATTTGATCCAACGGTTGGTATCTTTCCATTAATTAAAAATCAATTTCTTTTTTTGAATTACATTAAATACTTTCCTTATCTAATTAAATATATTTGAAAATAATTCTCACATGAAATTAAATATATGTAAAAAATTAACCAACAAAGAAAAATCAAAAGCTGCTATCTTCTAATGAATTCCCCCAAATCCAAATGTAACTCTTGATGAAATAAATAACAATGAGAAGACCAAGATTTCTTCAAATTAGATCCGATAACAAAAAAATATCAGGGAGTGAAGAAGGAAAAAAACAAAGAAAATTCCAAAACCGACAGAGATCGGAGTATACCATCAAACAATTAAGGTTGTTTGTCCTGCCTCTTCTTCTAGAGTCACGCCATAGCATCCAACATTTGCCTCATTTATCACAGATCCAGATCTCTCGCAATCTCCTACCTTTCGATCTTAAGTTCCGATCTCGCTTCTTGGAACTGTGCACCTTCTTGAAGACATCCATAAATCTTTCTACTACCATCGCCAACCTTGTGACCCCTTCATTCCTTACCTCATCTTTCTTCTTACCCCCACCCTTATCATGTCCAACAACTTGCACCTCTTCAACCCTGTCTCCCAGATCGGAGTCCCCATTACTCTCGCCAGCACAAGTTGCAGTCATGATATCAAAGGTTTAGGCGGGGAAACTAATCTTGATTTAGACATAGAAAGATAGATTTCACTTTTTTCACCATTTATTTTTTATTTGAATAGATTATAATACCCAAGAATTTTATTATGCCTATCGGTAGACTGATTATTATGTATATGTGTACGTGTGATTAGGGGTGTACGCCGAAACTAAAAAACTGGTAAACCGAACCGAACCAAACCAGTTCGGTTCAGTTTGGTTTGGTTTTTGGCTTATACTATTTGGTTCATGGGTTGTAGGTGGCCGAACCGAGTCGGTTCGGTTTGGTCCACAGGTTAGGCTAGCTAAAACCTGTTCAACCCGGTTAAAATCGAACCAGCCATACCCGGTTCGGTTAAACCAGTTTGAACCGGTTAAACCAAATGTTTTTTTATTTTTTTTTTATTTTTTTTGTCTTGAAAATGTTAGATCCAAACTGTAGATCTAGATTCCAACGCAGCAATCCTCAAAAATCACCTTGAGATATGAAACCAGTACATAATCTTCCATTCTTCCTTACATAATTCACATTTAGAATCCTAATTTGAAATTGAAACACACCATCAAAATACCAATTTTCAATTCAAAATCAAAATAATAAAATCTCCATTTGAAATGGCTGGGCTGCACCTCCCTTTTTCTCCCTACCGGACCAATGCCTCGCTGTAATTTTCACCATTGATTGACCATCAAACAACCCTTGAAACTCTCTCTGTGTATGTATAATGTATGCTTATATCTATACATCCAAATTTTTGGCTGCTTAATTCTGGTCCTCCACCGCTGCTACACTCCTCCGCCACTGCCACTGCTGCGCCGCCTCCATCGCTGCCCGCCTTCGCCGTGCGGCGACAATGTCAAAATCGAGAGAGTCGCTTGACTGCTTCTTTCTGCTTGTAGTTGTTAGGTTTTTCTCGTCTCAAGTCCTTTTGGGCTCCAAACTTGGACCATTAAGGTTTAAAAAAAAAAAGAGGCCAAAAACCGAAACCCGACCCGACCCCCGGCCAATGTCGGGTCAGTTTGGGTCGGGTTCCCAGGCCCGTCAAGCCTGTTTCAGGTTGCAAAAGCAGAACCCGACCTATAGTCTGGTCGGTTTCGGGCCTAACCCGACTTGACCGACCGACCCGATGCCCACCTCTGCGTGTGACATTCATCTAGACAACATACATCCCCACCTCAACCCTTAAAACCTTATTTAAATGAATGCTACATGTACATATATGTATAATAACTAGTCTGCCGATAGGCATAGAATTCTTGTTACAATACCATCTAAATTGTAATAAAATTGAAAATAGAAAAAAAATACAATCATTTATCTATATCTATATATATAATAAGCTCGAGGAGTTGGATTAGGGAACTAATACATTCATTTAAGATTAGTTGCTGTAGATACATTTCCAAAATTAGTTTCTACATTTTGAGAAAAATAAATTTTTAGGCATTTAGATATGGCAATTTGAACCTACCACCCTACAAGACCCTAGAATAGGGTAGGGAATGGTATTCAGTGTGAATCAACGAAAATTGTTATTACCTGTAAAAAATTTGTGTTACCGTTATTATCTCATGATCCACGAATTGCGAAGCGGACTGGATCACGAAGCAAATCAAATGAGTTTC
>CAVNYN010286286.1:0-104734 GCA_963692815.1 Nyctanthes arbor-tristis | reverse complement strand
TTTTTTTTTTTTTTTTTTTTTTTTGTCAACTAGATTTTTCCGCTAAACTTGAGTTGTAGACAAGGTTGTAGAGGACTACTTTGATTAGGTGATTTGAGTTCAAGGTTAACTGTTCTAGCCCTTAAAGTTTGGTTGTTGCTCATATCAATCCAAACTACGGATGAGAGGTCCGAGCTTCACGTATTGGGCAATCTGCCATGTTTAAAATTTGTGGTCTCCACAATGACGACACGTGTTTAGCAAATACTCAACATGTTAGATTTAGCAAGCGACGAGCCACTTTGTCAAATCCCACATGAGAGAAAGACTCCGAGCTGACCCTCATTATCGGCCTAAGCATGTAACGAATGATATGTTGCAAGAGATTGTGGTTGATATACCTTACAAGAGAGCTTGGAGGGCAAAAGAGTATGGATTGCATTTAGAAAGAGGTGTCTTCTCATTGTGTTATGACTTTTGCTCTTTGGAGTTACTAAGTAATCCATTTCTCTCTTTAAATGGCAAATTGGCAAGAAAGTAGGTTTTAGGATGGATTCGGCACGAGTCTAGAAGCTTGAGCACTTGTACGGCAATTTTTGGACTAAGGAATTTTATTCATTGTGGCCGCAAGTCCATATGTGCAGCCGCAAGCATTTGGCCAGAAAGTTGCTGCGACCTAGAGTGTAGTCACAAGGATGTAAGGAGATTTTCTGGGACACGTTATGACCACAAGCAACGCTGAAAAGAAGGCAGAACGCACTGGGAATTTCATGTGGATATTGTGCAGTCCCAACCCTGGCCACAATCCTTCTGTACGGCTACATGCCCATATCATACAGCCACAAGCATTTTGGGTAGAAAGTAGCGTTCAGATTTTTACTGCGACCTCGAATGTGGCTGCAAAGAGCCACAATGAGATTTCTAGGACACGTTGGGGCTGCAATACCAACACCTTATGGCAGCAAACAATGTTGAAAAAAGAAGCAGATACGATGGGAATATCAGGCAGCTGTCGTGCGGCTGCAGCCCTTCTGTGCAGGTACAATAAACTAGAAGATGATGCGATAAATTCAAAATTTCACATATGTTTTTCTATTTCTTTTTCCAATTCTTTGTAAATATTTTAGCTCTATGACACGCTCTAGTATAAATGAACTCATTTTATGTCCTGTAGAACAATCTTGAATGTTTGAATGAAATGTGTGAAAATATTTCGATCTTCCATTTCTTGATCTTCATTGATGTTGTCACAAGAGTCCAAGGCATAAAACTCTAAAGAATTATTATCAGATCAAATCAATTGATTTTTTCAACTTTTTATGCAGTCAAAGTAGGCGCTTTAAATATCTGCCATAAAAAAAAAGAGAACTCTGGGAGATCGTTACTCCTTTTCCATAACCAAATCTCCGAACAATGGTGTGATCTGCCTCCATATCTTCGTCATTTCCTCTCAGTCAACAACTTCCTAGTTGTTTTGTGATACAGTCTCATAGAAGAAACCAACTGATATCTAAGAAACCCAGAGTGCGTATAGTTCTAATGGATCTTGCCATCTTCATCTTCGACACTGGTGCAAAAGAGGTTGAACTCAAAGATAGTAGTGTTTGAGTCGAAGACAAGTTATATCAGTGCCATGTACGGAAGCATCCTCAATGGGCACTTCCGGAGGGTTCTGTGGAGCTTGAAGAAGTGCATTTACAAGTCGCCTTGAACATCTTCTTTTACCCATTCTAGTACGTGAAAGCCCTCTATTCGAAACCGAATTCAGAGTAGGAAGAGATGACGGCTGTTATATCGTGTGATGTCTTTGACGAGGAACACCTCCTCTACATCTCCAGAAATATATTGTTCAATGTGGTTGAGAACTGCAACTTGTTGATAAGGCAGTGTTCGCACCTAGCTCGATGACAACTAAGCCAGAGTTTTGTCATGGAAAAGCTAGCTATACTAAAATCCCCTTTATCTTGTGAACTTCATCGCACAGTAGCATGAAATGATCCGATTAGTTAGGGGATTAATAATGCATCTGGCATAGGCTGTATACCTTGAGAAAACAATTTGAAGTTTGAATTTGTATTTGGGCTGGAAATTGGTTTGTTGTATGCAAGTTTATTTTGTGGCGTCCTTTTATGAGTTTTTCTATAAAACCCAGCCGGGTTTTCAATAAGGAACCAAGGATCCTAAGTGGCAGCCAACACCTCAACCAATGCCCGACATTTCCGCCCTTTTCTTGGGACTGGCCCCACAACTAAAAATTAAACCCAAATTTTGTACTCACCCACCCCGCAGCCCCAAATCTGGCAAAACCTCCGGCGTTCACTCTCTCTCTCTCTCTCTCTCTCTCTCTCTCTCTCTCTCCCTCTCCATTTGCACTCCCGTCAAGACCCGTCGCTGGAAAAGGCAAAAATTGCCGGAATCTCTTTGCTTCAGATCTAGAATCGTGGTAACCATATAAAAAGTTTGCTGTTGGACGAGTGTGCGGCATTTCCATACTCAAAATCCAAAACGAATCTCATTTTCTGGTACACCGCTCCTCCTTCTATTTGTAAATGTAACCACTGCCACATGTTCTTTATTGCCCTTCACCTCGATTCCATCGAAGCTTCCAACATCTAGCTAAGCACTAATGGCGCCAAAAAATCTATATGCAGCAAAAGATAAAAGATAAAAATGACAAAATGGGAATGTTTTCGCTACAATTAATTCAATTATACACTGTAAAATTTTTTCTGGGCATTTTATTCTACAGACAATGAATAATAATAGACTTACAAAGTGCAGGTTTTTCTCTGTTTCCACTTCTTGCTCTCGTCTCTATAGCCTGAAAATGAGGTTCAAAATCACAAGAACAATAATATTTTTGGATGCATTATTAAGATGCAAGAGTAGTGTGTTTGGCTTTAATTGTTGGAATTCAGAGAAAAAGGAGAAGAGAAAGAAAAATGATGAGGTGAATTTGCACTTGGCATTTGGAGTCGGAAGAAGAAGATGGTGGCGGGTTGTAGTAGTAAAATGGGAAGTATGGAAGAATTGGGTTAGGTGGTGGCGGGGTGGTGTAGCCATATGGTTTGGTAGGCCGTGGATACACTCCAACGCCACCGCTGGGGGGAGAGAGGGAGAGAGGCGGGGTAGGTGCAAAATTTGGGTTTTATTTTTTGGTATGGGCCCGGTTCAAGCAAAAGGCCAGAAGGTGTTGGCTGCCATGTGGATCCTTGGTTCCTTATTGAAAACCCAGCCGGGCCTTATAGAAAAACTCGTCCTTTTATTCCTTATTAAAGCTAGTGGACTTAATGAAAAGTTCTATTGGGGCTTTGTTCCTTTTCAAGTTTGTAGGTAACTATCAATTAGTATTGGGCCTTAATCTCAATTTGTCTTTCCTTATTGTAATATGTTTTCAGGTCCAAAAATTTTCAAACTTCTACAACTCAAATAGGCTGAAATTTGAACGCGCAATTTTTTTTTTTTTTTTTTGTTAGTTCTCGTGTCCAACTGGGATATGTTGACACAAACAGCCATTGTTAATAAGCGCCACAAAACAAATTGCTTGAATGTGCAATTCAAATTGATGTTGTTTGATGTCAGCATGACGGAGCAAATATGGTGACCAAATGGATCAAAATATTTCAATCTTGACTTTAATATTGCATGCGTCTTTTACATAGATGGAGTTTAAAAGTTTAACTTTTAGCTATCTATGAAGAATAATTAGTTTAGCAATAACAGGTCGTAGTTGGTGTTATTTTTTGTCCATTGGTTAGTTATTGTTATTTTTGTATCTCTTGTTACCACATATAATATACGCAAAGTCGCAAAGGCAGATGTTTGTATTAGTTTGTCAGTTTAGTTAGCAAACTATGGATACATATTGTAAAAGGTCTGCATTTCATCGGAAATAGTGAAGCAAAGATGATTCCTTCTTTTAAGATTGTTCACTTGTTTTTCAATCAAAGTTAATAGATCATCAAAGTGTTGGTGTAGGTTAGAAGCGAATATTAATGCACAAAGAATATGTAAAATAATTCCATCTAGAGCTATATATATGTAGATATATATCAAATAGATTGGAAGCTGTCAAAGCTTACAAGCTTTAAGTTTTAAACAACCAAACAAGAAAAACCCTAGACTTCCAAAATATTAAAGTAGATAGGTTACCGTTACATTCAAGAATAAAAGAAAGAGAGATCCAATAAATATAGCCGACCCTAGCTAGAATAGGAGCCGTTCTATAGCTCACCACTGGACTCATCAGAGTCCAGAATAACAATCACCTCAGTAGGGGGAATTGGATTGGCCAAACGCTAGACTCTATGGCGGTGACGATGATGAAAAACAAACTGTGGCAACATTGGTTCATCTTCATTATTGTCAAGGCTGATAACTTCAGTTTGCACAGTGGTCGAGCCAGTTAGTTCATTTGATGCAAACGGGCCTACAAATGGCGATGCGAGGTCAGATGCTGGGTGGTAGGAGTCTCTAGTAGGAGAGCATCAAAGTCTAGCGACTTCATGACATTGTATTCAGGGTTAGAAAGCGGCACGCTAAAAGGTTTCCCTTCTTCAGAATCCACAGCATGATGTATTGCAAGGGGTTTTAACATTTTTCGGCGGGCTACATTTTGGTGCAGAACTCTATCTGGGTAAGGATTTCTCACACCCACTGTCATTGAGGATTGATTTCTTACACCCATTGTCATTAAGGATCGATTTCTCACACCCACTGTCATTGAGGGTTTCTTTCTTAGTTGGAATAGACATTTTAAGATTTGGAATATATATTATGTGCAATATGTAAGTTCATGGACATAATTTCTCCTTTGGTCTTTTTAATGCCTCATGGATTTTCATCACAACCAGCTGCCAGTATTCATTACGCATCTACTAGATATCTTATACGAAATATTGGATACAATCTCTTTTCTGAAGTACGATATCCGGCTTTTCATGAAAATGTTGTCGTTTAAAGAATATTTTGTCTTGATTAGCTGTTATGCTATGAAAATTTTTTGTACTTGTTAGAAAACCACAAAATATTGACTCAAACACTCGAAAGCTAAAATCCAGCAAATTGGACCGTCGACCCGAGCTTCATGGTTTAAGAACATAGAGTATAACAAACTCTAAACTCATTGGAGTACGGAAACAAGAGCTTCCGTCCAAATCGCACTAGATATACGAAAGTCTAACCTCAGTGGAACAAAGAAGAACATGCACCTTGATCAAGTAGGTTGTGAAGTATCCTAAGCTAGAATACAATCAGTTAGATAGAGAAGGAGAAATACCACTACTTACTGATAGGATAGAGACATACTTCAACAAAGAATTTATTTAATAATATCAACAAACATGAGAGTGCTTGTCATCAATGATGAAGTGTAAATGAAAATATATTATCCGACAGACGGAACTTTATTAAAACTTAGATCAAACATATTTGTATAACTTGATGAATTGAATTTAATGATGTAGCCTTGCACCACTAGGGTAGGTACCATAATAGCTAAAATGAAGGGAATCACGGTTTTGGTTAGTTGTAAGCGGTTTGGGGATTTCTCAATGGTTTGGGGATTTGTAGCCGGTTTGGGGTTTTGTAAGCAGTTTGAGGAATTGGCTAGATAGTGTATGATTATGGCTTGCTGAAATGTAATACCATAAGATAGCACTCTTCATAGTAATTGTCACCACAAATGACCAAAATCCACATTTAAAACATAAATAGATTGTTGATTTGGATATATATATATATATATATATTTGTACTCACATGTAACATGATGCTCTGTAACAATGCGTAATAGAATAACAGCGCGAAACAAAGTTATAAGTGCGCTAACACATAGTGTACTTGGATGATACACAAAAATCGATGACCTTGAAAGGATTTACCTTACAACTACGCTATATCAGTTGTAATAAGGCTATTGTTTTCTAGATAACCCGCCATAAACTCCATACGAAACAATTACTAATGTGGATTGTAATTATTTGCCGATTGACATAATCCCAATTCAATTATTTTACGGGTATTTTTTTATAACCCGCCATAACTCTATACACAACAATTACTAATGCAGATTCTAATTGTTTACTAATTGATATAATCCCAATTCAGTTGTTATACGAGCATTGTTTTCTTTATAACTCGCCATAACTCTATAAGCAACTATTATTAACGCGGATTCTAATTGTTTACTAATTGACATAATCCCAATTCAGTTGTCATACGGGTATTTTTTTTATAACTCGCCATAACTCTATGAGCAACTATTACTAATGTGGATTCTAATTATTTATTAATTGACATAATCAGAATTCAGTTGTTATATGGTATTGTTCTCTTTATAAGTCGCCATACTCTATCCGCAACAATTATTAACTTGAATTCCAATTGTTTACTTATGATGATCCAAAATCTAAAATTGTTAGCTTATAAAACTTTTATGAAATCATAATTATATCTTGAGACGTTTTTATCATAATTTGGAGAATTTTAGAATATGTTACGAAATTAAAGTGTTTTATACACGACAGTTAAGTTTTTCCTTGTAATATATAAGCATTCGGACATTTATGATAATTTATTTAAATTAGGGGACTAAGAAAAATATACAAGAAACTTTAAGGGAAAAGATGCAATTTAAATAATTTCAAGAGAAGTCTCTAAGATTTCTATAAATAGGAGTAATGCAATAGAACAAAAAATTTGGGAGAAAAATTCGTAGAACACACAGCCCTCACGTCTCTCTTGTTTCTGCATCATTTTTGGAGGTGGCTTGCCCCCTATAGATGGGTGGTAGGTGGCCAGCCTCCTCCAAGAGAGAATAAGGGGCTGGCCACCCTAGATGGTCGCTGGCTGCCCCTCTTTGGCTGGCCAGACGTCCGCAAGACGGCTGGCCGGATTCCCGCACTTACGCGCGCGCTGTGGTGAAACTGCGCATAGCTTTCTCTATGGAGCTTGAAATTGAGATCTGTAAAAGGAATTGGAATTCTTATTTGATAAGCTTCGATATGGTATGGTTAAGCTCTATATATACCTTTATTAGTGTCACTACAATTTTATTTATTTACACACTAGCGACCTAATCAGTTATTTCTAGGTGTTTAGGTTGTTTTGATACTTAAATTGCCTAAGACCTATGTTGTGGCAATGAGTAACATAGTATAGTGTGAAATTATAGATTATAATGTAAACGTGGCAAATGGGAGGTAAAGTTGAGGGTTTGTGCAAGTGAGAAAGAAAGATCGGACCAAACTATTGTCATATAGCTAAGGATGGAGGTAAGTAACGGTTCAACTAGAATGCAAAACAATAGTATTATAGGCTCTTACATGACAATGTGAGATATTAATATTTGTCATGCCCTATGATTGGAATGATTGATGCACATGATTATTATATGATACTACATGACTATGTATTGGCAATCTTTGTTGTGGTATATGTGAAAACGTTTGGGCATAATATATTTGGTACTATTGAGATATGTTAATGAGCATATTATGATGCCTGCTATATGCACTCATTGAGAATGACGATAGAGAAGAGAAGATGCATATGGCATGAAGATGATTGGCATGAATCGTTATTTATGATGGTGTGATTCCTATATAGTTATACCACATTTTGATTGGTCGTCTAGGTATATAGATTTCATTTGGGGCAATGTACCCTTATGGATGTTGGGGGCTCAACAATTGGTTGATTGGGTATATACACTGGACGCAGTATTGGAAGCTCAGCAACCCACAGTTTGGGTATATATACTGGATGCGGTGTTGGAGGCCCGACAGTTGATATGATATGGCAAGGCCATTCTTATTGATATTGATAAGTCCTTAGCGACTGTCAAGACATTGTAAGCCCTTGGAAACAAGGCATGTACGTATAGATGATTGGCCTTATTAATGATGAGCTAATGTTGTATACTATATAGAGATATATGGGCCCTGTTTGTTTGGTCGTGTGTATAATTATTGTTGCATTTAAGCATCATGTATATGTATAGATACGCCGTTACTTGTTGAGTATTAGCTCATATATAGTTTTGCATTGTAGGTGCGAAAATATAAGTAACGTGGGTTGGTGGCAACTCCGAACGACCATAGGACTGTGTACCAGAAACCTGTCTGTGGTAATATGGATCCACTACAAGGGGCACCTTATATAAAAATTATAAACCTATTTAAGTTAAAAGATTTACTATTTCATAAAGATAGAATAATTTAGAAAATCAGTCCACAATCTTCTTGTCTAATAAATATAATAATTTTACTATATATCATTCTTTTAATAATAGTTTAGAGAGAAACTTTATTAGACTTTTCAACTACTAAATTATTATAACATATTCCTTGTGAATTATTTTGACAAAAATAATTTATCTTTTATTGACAATGAGAAATATTAAAATATTCGAGGGTGTTACATTACTAATTGACATAATCTCAATTCAGTTGTTATATAGATATTAATGTTGTAAAAGTAACTGGCCATAACTCTATAAACAAGTAATTTGCATTGTTATTGATGAAATTAAAGTCCGAACCTGGCATGATTTCTCAATAAAATGGTATTTGAAATATGCTCATATATAATCTTTGTTTTTGCATGATCACTACTTGATCTTTTCTAAATGCGTGGAATAAATATAATAATGCCGTATTCGTTGAACGGAGATAGTATTGTCAATTACGTCACTTGCATTTCAGATAACGGAATCCAAGCGTCCATGTTTCCATAACGCAGATTATGTCACATTCCCTGTTTTAATTATTGTTATCTTAGGAGATAAAACTAATTATGTTGACAAATGACGATCGAAACTAGTAGCGTGCATTGCATGTGTCACCCCTCCAAAATTTATTACCTTATTTTCTCGTATTATCGGCATTTAACATTAGCGGAAGCATTTGAGAAATAAATCTCGATTCAAACTTTGAAGGCGAGACTTTAAAAATACAAGTCAAACACCATTATACATGATATCATGTTATTATAACTTTACAATAGCTATTGCGGCCACCCACAATGAAACTTCAGCCATACACTGAAATCTAGATCACATACATGTATCTTTTCCATTTTTGGGACGATCCGGTCACAAAGCTTCTTAATTCAACACCTACAAGGTTATTAAAGGGAAAGGAAGGGAGTGAGTACAACGTACTAAGTAAATAACAAAATATTTTAATTCACCTTTCATTTAAGAAATGCATTTTCAAGAAAATCATATATTTCACAAAGCCTTTGGATGCACAAAGCCTTTAGATGCACAAAAGAGTCATATCACTAGTTAAATTACTACCCGTGGTGCGCAAATAATTCAAGATGGCCAAGACCACGTAGCAAGGCCATAATATTACAAAGATTATCACATAGCCAAAATAACCAAGACCACATAGTAAGGTCATATTACCACAAAGCAAAGCAAAACCCGGTAGAGCATTAATTAGTGATTCAAATGCAATAAACTAATTATAATAACGATGCATCAAAGATCCATGCATATCAACGATGTATTAAAGGTCCATGCACATCTTACGTAAAAGTTATGAACAAAAGAAAGAGAATCAAAGTATTTGTTACTCACCTCAATAATTCTAGACGGAAAAGTGCCTTCAAAATGTAGTATTTCTCAATCAAAGTGGTCTTTTAAGAGGGATTCTTTATGTATATGAAAGGACTTTATTTTATATGCAAAATGAGTGCAATAGAGGGTTTTACTTGGGGTTTTATAGACTTATATAATTTTGGATGAATTTTCCTTAATTATTTTGGGATAAAGAGAAATGCTTGGAGAAAGCTTGAGTGAATTTCCCTTGTAATTGGCCTTTTAATATTTGTTTAGATTTAAATGTTTTTAAATGTCATTTGAAATTCACAATTTACAAAGCTAACAAGTGTCTTAACACTTGGCACAATTATCATCATTTATTAATTACAAAAATAACACATGCATTATAAGTTGGCAAGTTTAGCAATTAAAAATAACAAATGTCCTCTAATTTGGCAAATTTAGCAGCATGTATTTAAGGGATGATTTGGCCAATCCTTAGTCATTCATTTATTTGAATAATAAACTTTCAATCTTGAGATATAAATGATGAAAATTCAAGTATTTATTCCTATCGTTATCAAAATAATCATCATATCGCTTAATTTATTGTCAAATTTTTACAGAATGTTACGGCATGTGTGCCGCAAATATCATCCAGGACTTTGACCGTGCAAGCACATACTCATAACTTCGATTAATTGTTGTGGCATTGCAATCATCCATAGCACTGAGCCAAAGTATTTCTTTGGCATCTACTCTTCTGGCCCCGGATGCTTATAACTTCACTTTGTTTTTGGATAAAGTTGATACTAAAATTTACATGAATGATTAGTGGGTCTATCCATGCATATTTTATCAAAAGTGATACCATACCCAGTGTATTGCCAGCACATCATGGATAAAAAACGTGTGGTTGGCTAACATTTGAAATTCAAATACTTTTTTAGGCAAATCTGTGTTGCTATCAACGTGTTCTTTGTTCACCCAACCAACCATCTGACAATGTGGGTGTCAAGGCAAAGGCATTTTCGCCCCATCACTAGTCAAATTTTGAGATGTAGGGAATTTGTGGTCATAGTTACATTTATGATATTGTCTTCTTATTTGTTAATATTCCTGGTATTTGTTTAGATCGGAAGAGCACTTTTCAAATTGAGTTTGATCACAAAATGAAAACTGTAGCTTTTGAATGAAAACACGTGCAACGTTTGAAGGGGTGATAAATGCTTCCTAACCGGAGAAACTTCTCAAGAAATGCGTGATATTTATCTTGACTGAAAACTTATAGACGTTTACAGAGCAGGTCACTGAAATATTCTTTTTTTGTTACACTTTTTGTCCATTTCTTTATCCAATTAGAATTATTCTTTCGAGAAAAAAAGAAAGAGACAAAAAGCGACTGAAAGCAAATGTCTGAGCGTGTGAAAAGGGAGGTTTATAAAATAAAATAAAATAACATATTTACCAGTGGAACCCGGTACTAACACTTAAAAATAAACCTTATTAAAAAAAAAAAAAACTAAAAAATAAACCTGGATTATCTGTGTTCAACTTTTGTTATTCCAATTTTACGAGTAAGAAAAATCACCATTGACAATTCAATTAACAACTATTTCTTGTTTAAATAGTTTCAAGATATTTATGTATATATACGATGTATATACGATGTATCACAAATTAAGGAAGTGTTTTTGACATTGCATGGGGATTTTAGGAGAAAGGAACCAAAATCTTGACTAAGGTATGAATAACCAACAAAGATGTCACTAGATTACAGAAGTCTTGGTACAAATTAAGGAAGATATGGTTCTACTATTTGTAAAAAAATCTCTCACAAAATGTTTGGCATAAAAGTGCGATTTAACCTTTTTAATTAGTGTTTGGAAAAAAAAGGGTAATCTTACGAACTTAACCATATATGCTACTTTATTCCTAGTCACAAAATGTGCAAAGATAACATGGTCAAATCACCCCCTTTATTGTCAAGAGTATTTTACAAAAAGAATTTAAAAAAAAAATGTAGGCAAAATGGTTGTTAAAATCTTTGTCCGATTGTATGGTCCTCTGATTTTACAATTCGCAATTGATAAAAAGATACGACTCTACTATTGAATCTTAGAGTCTGTTGATTGCAAACATGAAATTTACATAAAATTTATTAAGTATTTTTGTGTGCGCCCACGCAAAATCGAAAATTATTGTCTATCACTATTATTTATTAAGATCATATGAAAATTCAAATTAGCGTTACCTTGTATAAATGTCATTATCAATAAAAAAAAAAGCTTTTTTTTTTCAACTTTGATTAATTGTTTCATTAGTTGGATACTAATTACTTAATTTGTTTTGACAAATTATTCTTATTGGTACCAAAAAACTGCAATTAGAGCCTTGATGTGAAGACATTGAGTGTCTTTATTATAGTGATACTCAGTATATGTGGCGCATTCACCTCCATTAATTTACGTGATTTTACATGTGCGTTTATAAATTAGTGGAGAAAAACGTGTCACATACACTAAGTGCCTCTACAATAAAGACATCAAGTGTGTCTGGATCAAAATTACTAATAATTAAGGGCAAATTTGGACAATTTCCATCCAAAAGGACACGTGGCCCTAAAAAGTAGAGACTTCAGCATAGAAATAATTCAAATGTTCGGAACCTAGCTAGCTATTATTATGTACAAAAAGAAACAACTTGTGGGAATTGCATCCACTAGTTAGTTAACCTTTCTGTTTCCGTAACAGAAGAACTTATAGAGGTACAGAAGTCTACATTTAAAGTGAGATAGGATTCAATACAGGTATAATTAAGAAAATGGAGAAAATACACAGAAATTAATCTTATGGGGGAGACTGTGAAAGGGAAGGGAGGTTTATAAAATAATATTTGGCAGGGGAACCCAATACTAATACTCAAAAATAAACATGGGTTAATTAGCTGGTGTCCAGCTTTATTTTATTTTATATTTTTGTTTATCACGATTTTATTTTCACAAGTAAGAAAATTTATCATTGAAAATTCAACCAACTGTGTTTAAACTTTGTTTCAAGATTCATGTACGAGAAAAAGAAAAGGTTCCACTGTTTTGGTAAGAAACCATAGAGAAAATGTCTTGTCAAACATTTATTAAGGATTTTTTTAACCAGTCGCTGCATTTTCTAGAATAGAAGTATGAACAAATTTTTATGTCATGCTGGCTGACTGGCTAGCTTGAAACCGAAATTCATGTTATAAAACTGGAGGGACTCGACTTCTGTATGCTTGTTCGTACAATTAAAGTATCTATGTCTATGGCAAGTTCTTTTGTTGTGTTCTCTGTTTTTCATCTACTTATTATCGTCAAGTTGTGTTCTTGTTGTTGTCTATCGGCATGCCAAGATAGTTTCCAGTGCGGAAATCTTGGCGTTATGAAGTATCGTTTGTCGAATTATTCACAACCAGAGTGTGGGTTGTTGTGGGTTGCTTGCGGCAATCCAATGCCAAAACTTTATCTGCCAAATGAAAAGCCATCATTATCTTATGATCTTCGATAAGTGTACTCTAGCAATGTGTTCATGATTCACAATCCTTCTCTTCTCAGCTATTTAAAGAGATCGGAAGAGCACACGTCTGCATCAATTTTTCTCTTCCAAATTCCTCTTCCATTTCGTTCACAATCTCCCCGAATCTTACCCTGTTCACATGCAGTAAAAGTAAAGGTAATAACAAGCTTAGGAGTGACTTCCGGGGTTTCGACAACTACTCAGGTTGCGCTTCGTTCGATGTGTATTACACTACTACCGGCAGATATATTCTTCCAACTGCCCCGGAAGGCTGTTCAGCTGTTAAGAGCCAATGTCTTTGCAATTTGATCCAAATTCAATGGACTTCTTTGATCTGTTCGAAGATGAATATCAAATTGAGTGGCAGGTGTCTGAAATTTGCGAGGCATGTCACGCTGAAGGAGGCCAGTGTGTTAATGACAGCAGGAGCGAATTTCACTGTCAAAAGTGTAACACAATTAACCGCTTAAAATGTAGACAGTAATAACGAATTTAATATGAGAAAATTGGCTACTTCTCAGCTAGCTAGCTTCTTGTTTAATTATGATTTTTTTGATCTGACATACGTTCAAATTACTTTAGCTGCAGAAGAGAAAAAAGGTAAACCAAAACTGATTTTAATTGCTGGTAAGTGTTTAAAATTTCATTGCAAAAATTAATTTCAGATATCGCTTTTGAATTTACTACTACAATATTTATAGACACATTAATTTTCTGATCATTAATTACAGGAGTTCCAGCTGCTACGAGTCTACTAATCCTTTTCTTAGTGATCTTGTTCGCGTTGAACAGAAGGTACTACATATTCGATCTTGAAAGGAAAAATGCAAGACAACAAGGACAATGAACTATTCTTGAAGAGCTACGGGGATCGTGCACCAAGGAGATACAAATACTCCTATCTCAAGAAGATGACTAACTCATTCCATAACAAGTTAGGAGAAGGAGGCTTTTCTATTGTTTATAGAGGAAAGCTGCATGATGGCCGTTCTGTGGCAGTAAAGATTTTGAAAGAATCAAAAGGTAATGGACAGGAATTTATCAATGAGGTTGCAAGTATTAGCAAAACTTCACATGTTAACATCGTAACTCTCCTTGGATTTTGCATAGAAGGCTCTAAAAGAGCTCTCCTTTACGAGTTCATGCCAAATGGATCTCTTGACAAGTTCATATAAAATAACGTCTCCTTACAAGAGGCTAGAGAATTGGGATGGGCAAAATTGTTAAAAATCGCAATTGGCATTGCTCGGGGAATAAAATATTTGCATCAAGGTTGCAATACAAGAATTTTGCACTTTGGCATAAAGCCTCAAAGTATACTTCTAGGATCAAGACTTCAATCCTAAAATATCAGATTTTGGCTTGGCTAAACTTTGCTTTAATCGGTCCAGCGAAGTGTCAATGCTAGGGTATGTACCTCCGGAGTTTGTTCTTAGAAGCCTTGGACAAGTTTCTGACAAATCAGATGTCTACAACTAGGGGATGATGGTTTTGGAAATGGTTGGAGAGATGAAAAATATTGATGTCCAAGTTGATAGTTCAAGTATGTATTTTCCTGAATGGATATATAAACATCTTGAACAAAACGCTCAAGTCATTGACCCTAATCACATTGTGGATGAAGTCGAACATACGTTGAGACGTAGAATGACAATAGTTGGGTTATGGTGCATACAAACTGATCCTGCAATGAGGCCATCAATGACAAGAGTGGTCGAAATGTTAGAAGGGAGCGGAGAATCCTTGCAAAGTCCACCTCAGCCGTGCATACCTTCGCCGCTGATAGTAGAAGCAAACTCTTCTATTTCCAAGTTAGCATCCTGATTCAACCGTTGTTTCAAGATATACCAGTATTTTTTTTTTTGAAAAGAAATATACGTGCAAGTATTAATTAACTGTAATTATAATTACTATATAATTCATGTTGTACTATTTTGTAGTTTTTAGTTCTTTCTTGTAGTCTGTTTCTTCCCCCTTTTCTTCCTTTTGCTTTTCCTTTCAGTTTGTTGATAGATAGTTAATTTTTTATTTTCCTTAGCTTTGACATGAATAAGACTTTTCCTAAGATGAATGGATGAAGAAGATTAATGTTTTTCTCCTCTCTTAAATTTTGTCCTATTCAATCTGTGAGTTTCAAAAAATTTGTTGAACCTCCTGTCTCAATTTGTGGGAGTTATATATGACTTCAACTTCATCGTCAGCATAAAAGCTGCTGAAATTTGAACTAGAATGTACCGATCCACAAATTTAGTAGTTTCTTGTATTTCTACGCACACGAAAACAAATAAGGCTATAGCCCTAACAAAAGTCATTGCTATAGGCTAAAAAGTCATTGCTGCAGATCTATTGCAACGATATTTTGTGGTGACGACGTCTTTGATATAGACGCGCACTGATAACCAATAAAGATGACAATTTCGGCCTACTGCAGCGACATTTATATTGTCGCCGCTATATATACATATATATATATATATATCACACACCTTACAACTAACCTTTATACTAGGCCTTTTTCTCCAATGTGACCTTTCTACTAGATTGTTTTTAGACGTTGCCAAATGTGAAACGAGCACTACTAAAATTCAATCAGCCCACAAGCCTATAAATTATAATGAGCACCACTCAAGTTGACCATTAATTCTTAGTACGTTTTTGTGGTAAGGATAATTTGTCACGCCAAATAAAGCAGTCTCCTACTAATTAGACAATCAGAAAGATAAATAAAATTGAAAATATAAACAAAAAAAGAAGTATTTTTATTGGGAAATGACTATTTATACAAGGTAACGCTATTCTTATTAGTAATAAATAGTAGTGATTTACATATACACACACACATATATGTATGCATGAACGTGATTAATCTCTTGAATGTTATAATTTTTTTGTAGGATTCTACATTAACATTTTGGTTTATTTTAGTTCTTTACTGGTTTGAAGCCACACATGATCAAAGGAGGCATTTTGGGCATGAAGTGCAAGGTTTTTGAAAGAAAGGATACCAAAATAAGCAAGAACAGAAGTTTACGGACCTGGCATACATTTTTTGAGATTCAGAAGCAGCATACCGTCGAGGTCCAATTGAACGGTGCGGTCCCCCCTTTAACTTTGAGGGCTTATTTTTGAGAGTGGAGTTACAACAAATGTCGCTTAAAAGTCGCCGCAATAGGCCCAAATGTCATCGCTACAGGCCTATTGTGACGATTTTCTACCGCAACCATGTCATTACTATAAACCTGTACGAATAGCCCAATAATAACGATATTTTTCGATCTATTGTAACGACATTTTTAGCGACAACCAAAGTCGCTTCTATAAAATCAATGGGTTTTCATCACATAAACTTTTTTAACCCAACCACTATTCAACCCAACCCGACCTAACCGACCCGCCCCATAATCCAACCCTTTCCCATCTATATTTAAGTACACACATTGCTTTGCCCTTGTGAGGAGTAGAACCCAACACCTTAAATGCAAAGACATAGTACTTTACCAATTAGACTAGCTTGACTTTTGGTTATTATCTTGCTTTTATAATATATATTATATAGATTATTATAACTATAATGACAACTAACTTCCTTATAGTAATGATTTTTCATTGCTAAATATAGGAGCAAAGGTGCGAAATTTTCCCACCAATCATATAGAGACAACATTTATGGGTCGTTATTTTAGATCAAGAAATATAGCAATGATTATTACACGTCGTCATTATAGATACCAATATATAGCAGCGACATCACTTGTCGTCCTTGTAGACACATCCTGCAGTGACGACATCATGACGTCACCAGTATAGGGTGACGACTACGACGGTGACTCAAAGTCGTCGCCGTAGCCAATGCTACAGCAACTACATTTGACGTCATCGGCAAATGTCCCTGCTATAGCTCCTGTTTCTTGTAGTGCTTACATAATATCTCATCCGTAGAAAGCAAAAACAAGACAAATCTTAAGAATCAACCAGGAAAAAAGATTGAAGTTACTTTCATCTTTTTTATTTTTTATTCTGGTGAGACATTATCTATTCTTGTTTTTGTATTCTAAACAGTGAACCTTGTATTACAGAACTTTGGTTCCATGACTTTGTTTTTGATATTCAAGCATGTTGTTGATTTTGCGTAATAATTAATGTGCATTTTCTTTTCCCCCCTACAATTAGATTTGCAATAATTGTATGAAATCTTGATGACCTATTTCTGAGAATAAGTTTGACAGTCATATTTACTATTGTAAGGTCCAATAAAAGATAGATATATACCACTATATTTTAGGTAATTTTTAACTGTTCATTCATTATTATATTAATGCATTTTTTGTGTTCGCATTTAGTATAAAGATACAGCCGGGTCAAGCAAAAATATAGATTTAATTCTACAAGAGAGAAATTGCTATAAATAATTAGGAGCATTGATTTTCAATATCGTAGTGCGTTGTCAAATTCATGAGTCGAGCTTGAAATTGAGTAATACTTGGAAATTCGGATTCCTATTACGTCTTTATCTATTGATTTTATAACAAAAATTTGCGACTTCATTTAGTTTATTTTGTCAAACTATTCATTGATTTTAGAGTAATTATATTCACACTACAATTTTTGTTTAGCGCACCACATCTTAATGATTTTAAAGGTCCTTAATTTTTCATTAGTAGTACTTTTTTTCTATCCTAAAAGTTACTATTCAAAAATTTCTTTAGTAAGTGTCGAAAAATTTATTTATGTATAACATTTTCTAAAAAATAAATAATAACGAATATTGAAAAGCAAAATATATGTATAAACTTTGAACAATGCTAATATTAATCTTTTATATCTAAGTCATTATTTACAAAGAAAAGTACTATGCTAATTAATAAAGATTAATTGTGAAAAATTAAAAGAATAAGTGAGGGGCATAATTGTAGCAATAAATAACGATGAAGATACTTAGCACAATTAAAATGTGGTGTATCAAATAAAACATGTAGTGTGAATATAACTAGCCTTGATTTATAAAAAAATTTGCGACTTCATTTAGTTTATTTTGATCAAGTATGACATCTTTTATGACTTAATGATATTAGACAGATAGTGTGACATAATATTAACCACTAATGTAATTTGTGACGGTGGTGACGTCACATCACCAACGGCTGATATTATGTCATATCACTATCTAGTTTTATTTTAGTGTTTCAATCCTACTATTATATAAGTTTAATGTTTGTAATTTACATTTTAATCATTCATAATCTCAAAGTCTTTATATAATTTCGGTTAATGTTAGAATATATATGTGTGTGTGTGTATATATATATCACGAATCGAGCTAATATAAATATAATTCTTGTGGGATAATATCTTACTCACTTCTTTATTATTGTGTGATCTGTATTCTTGTGAAATAAACACGTAACAAGTATGTAGTACATATATTTAATATTAAAATAACTATTTCTTTTATAAATGTAACAATCATAGGAAACCATAAACAACTCAAGTGGATTATGGATGCGTTTAATAAAGGCTACCAAGCTTCACGCCCTTGTGAAAGTGTATTTTACAAATCACTAATATATTTGAATTTAGTCTTTCCTTTTTCTTTTTCCTTAAATTGTCCTTTTTTGACGACTTTTTCCTTAAATTTTCTGTGGTACATATTTAAATCTCTTTACTAGAACCCTAAATTAATTTTTTTGTCATGTATCAAAAAAAAAAAAAAAAAACTTTCATTTTTCAATACAATTGAACTACCAATTATGAATGACTTTTAACAAATTAAAGTAGACATAATCCGTTAAAAAATTCAGAATTGTATAGACTGAAAGAAGAAAGTATTAGGCTTCCAAAAAAAAAAAGAACAAATTATTAGGCATTTTTGTATCTTCCACTGATTAAGAAGTCTTCATAGAAAATTAACAAAAAAAAAAGTTAAAAATAGAAACTTTTTGTTTTTTTTTTCAATAATACATATACACCAATACCATTAGAAAATAACATTAAAAATTAAGAATATGAATGTTTAAAGAAAAACAACGAGAAAAATGAGCTTTATTTTGCAGAATATTCAAGAACAAGAAGAAGGGGATATGAATAAAATAGTGTTTTGACAGTTTAAATGAGTATTTGATTTCAAATTTTCTATCAAGTATATGAATGTTTAAAGAAAAACTAAGAGAAAAATGAGCTTTATTTTGCAGAATATTCAAGAACAAGAGGAAGGGGATATGAATAAAATAGTGCTTTGACTGTTTAAATGAGTATTTGATTTCTAATTTTCTATCAGTAATTTTTTCTCTTATTCTTTTTTAATTTTTAATAGATTTAGGTTTTTATTTGTAGTTGGTGTAGTTTAATTATTGTTTTAGATTTGTATTTTAAATAGTAGTTTGCATATATTGCGGTTACATTAAAGCAAACTGTGGTAGAATTAATTTATTTTAATTTTAATTTAATTTTTGGTTTGTCATATTTTCTTATATATGAGTACATATATGTAAATCTATTGTGGTGTGGCTATACATTTTTCCTTTATATGTGGTAGGGTTAAAAATGTGGTAAGGAGATAAAATTGTAATATAATTATCCATATATAAAGGGTGAAATGCTCGTAAAACATTTGAATTTCACTTTTACCCTCACCATTTTCTTTTAATTCCCGATTTACCATTTTTCTTTTTTACTACACCACATTTATTGCAATCTATTAATTAACCACAACATATTAAAATATTATGAAAAAATTAAATTATTGTGAAACTGAAATATTACACTCAATTTATTACACTCTTATTAACAATTATTATAGAGAAACTAATATATTGTGAAACTTTCCTTGAAAAAATTTGTATTTATAATATTGTATTAATCTTTAGTATAGTATATATTGTGGTTGATTTCAATTTCAACTATTATTTCATATTGCGGTCAACGATACTCTCTTTTGAGTTTTTTTTTAATAATTTTAAATTCTATTATAACTTCTAATCCCACATTATTTCCTTAATTTCAACTAACGTATTATTTAAATTCAATTCCAAGATTAATCTTTAGTTCTTATTGTGGTTAATTTTAGTTCAATTTCAAGATTAAAACCACAAAATTAAATACAAAGCTACCATATTATTATCCCTTTAAATTAGCATTTTATAAGAAATTTGTTTAAACAATATGTTCTAAGAAATCATAAACAATTATAAATTTTTTTATTGAAGAAATAATGATATCATAGATTTAAATATATTTAGATACTATCAACAATCATAAGAATCCAAACCTAATGATTTTATTATTCTAAGTTTTGCGTATTACACTATATATTGTCATACAATGTGCAAAACAAGTTTAAATTACTCGTAATTGAAAATATATTGATTTAATTAAGATGCACACATCTTGATAGCACTTTGAGAACTCAATAAAAGTACCTACCAAGGACCACAACTCAGTTCCCGGGGGGAGGGGGGAGCGGGGGAACATACACATTTTTTATGCACATCTTGTCTCATTCTTTAAAATCTACTCATAAGTAAAATAATATTATTAATAATTTTTTTCTACATCCTCAAAATAAATAGGTTGAGGTGGTGATGTAGAACGTGAACTTTCTTTTCTTTTTTTTTTTTATTTGGGGTATAATTTTGTGAACTTCGGAGAGGGGTATAGACTCGAACATAGGATCTTTTCTTGGTTATGGCTACTGTTTTCCTAGTAGAACGTGAATTTTCTTGATTTTATTTATTTTTGTAATTCTAATTTATTACAATTTGCTTACTTGGAAATATTTATTACAAAAAGAAACAATGTTTTAAGGATTAAATGCACCGATTACCCAAGGAGAAATAAGTAAGTTTAGAGTTTTGGGATGGTTTTATTATTTGTTTGTGTAATTAATTATGTTATTTTCTTTCCAAAAAAATAAAATAAAATAAAATAAGTTATCTTAAGCTAAATGGGTTGTAGCTTGTGAAGATGCTATTTCATTAATCATGTCGTTTTTGTTTAATGTTTAATAATAAAGGGTCAATTTTAGATATTAAAAGGATAATTTTAATTAGGCTTGGTATATTAGATTATAAGAATGACTAATGAGGGTTGTTAAAACTAACTAATCTCTTGGTTTGAATTTGAATAAGTTATAAAGTCATTGGTTTCCAAAAAAATTTTAAATCCAAGTTCGTAGTACTTTCTGCAAAATTTAACTTTTTCCAATTACTCGTTGCCCAAAAAAAAAAAAAAAAAGAATTGCAATTACTAATTATTATTAGACTGAAATACAATGAATTCTTCATTGACGATTCTAGTATTCCTTGAAATCAACCATGGGTTTAATTTTGTCCACACACTTCTTATTTCTTATGGTATATATCAAATTGCGGAGTTCAATAACGTATTCTTGAAATATGTTTGACAGAAAATAATGTTATATGATTAAACTGTTTGTTTCCGTAAACTTTAACGGGTGAATAAATGGAATTTTGGTTGAAGAATGGGGTTGATTTCACTAATGTAACTAGGTGCCTCAACGTTTGAAAATTTGTAAGTTGGTGCCTGAGTTTTTGATACATTACAAGTTGGTTCTTGAACTTTCAGAGTGTTAAAATAAGTTCTTTGAACACTTAGAAAGTTACATTTTGGTACCTAATAGCTTTCAAGAAGTAGCAAATCAGTCTCTAAATTTTCAAGAAAATGCAATTTAGTCCTTGACCTATTAAAAGGCCGCACATGGTCCCCTATTCTATTTGGAAGTGTCAAGATATCTTAAAGTTCCAAGTAGCACGTTGATGTTGAAAGCAACATCAATTTTCCCCCACAAAATGTATCACGGAAAAGGGGGGAGATTTCCAAAAATGGCCAAATTTAATATAGTAAGGACAAAAATGTCCACTTCTTATAACTTGGACAAAAATGGCCAAAATTTAAGTAAAATGTCGTTTCTATCCCTATTGACTTATTCTAGACATCTGTGTCTAGCTATACATTTCAGATGTCTAGATTAACCATCAAGCCATACAATTAATTTCAGTAAATTTAGACAGTTACACGACATCAATGTATCATTCTATACAATTCAAATGTTAAGTTATACAGTTAAAAGTCATTGTACACAATTTTTAATTTGATCTTATACAGTTACATGTTAATTAGGGATTTTTTGTCCCAAAAATCAAAAAATGTCAATTTCAAAAACTTTATTAAATATAACTAGTTTGTGAAAGATCTTTTAAAAAGTGGCCATTTTTCACAATTTCCTCGTTGCAAATTGTATTGGAATTACGTTTTTTAGTTTGTGGGTAATCTTGTCCACAAAAAAATGGTAAAAAGGACATTTTTGAAAAAATATAAAAAGTGGTCTATGGTGTGCGTATACACCACATAAGGTGGAAGGTTTTTGAAAATTTTCCATGGCAGCCCGCCATCATACTTTTCTTTTTCCTGTTGAGATTTTTTGAATATGTAACTTTCCCTCCCGCGGAAAAGAAGGAAAAAAATATTATTTATTCTTGATCTAAAAAAATTGCAAACCTTGACCGCTTTCTTGGTATAGAGTTATGGATTAATATAAGGTAGTATTTTTCATCTTGAATTTGATTAGGTCAATTATCTTTGTGGTCACATGTTTGAATTTCGGATTAAAGTTTTCCGTTTGAGTTTCGTTAGGTCAAGATGCCGATATTATGACCAACAATTTATATTTCTTGTCACCTGAATTTAATTACTGGGTTTGGATATTATATTATTTTTGGGTGCATTATTCTTATGCTATATATTAGGTCAAGTGTGGACATTTCTAAGAGAACATAATAAAAAGCTATAGTTTTTAAATGAAATACGGAATTTTTTATACGATAGTGTGCAACATGTAAAAGGATGATTCTTTACAAGATATAACTCTGGGTGAAAAAGTCTTTTACGGTAAAATAAAAAATAAAAAAATGTGAACATCATCGTCTCATCAAAGGTTTTCTTATATAGAGACAATAATTGTCAAAAGTCTTCTGAAATATCAATTATAAAAGGAAACTATATTACATAATTAAAAATAAATTGTGGGACTTCATAAATAAATTGTGGAACGTCATAAAAATTTTAAGAATATATGAATATATATACTTTTGATTCAAATTACTGATTTGCTTCAATGGCTGGGGTTCAACACAATTGACCCCTTCGTTCCAATTTCACGCATTGAGGTTCTGACTCTGGCACTTTGTTACTGTAAAAGTCGAACAGTAATTTTGACTATGCTAATATTCTATTGGACTATTTCAAGAAGTCATGTTAATTATTAAATGTCGAAAATAAAGAATGCAATGGATAAAAGTTACGATGACCATTCAATGCATGGTGCAATTAAAGATTAAAAAGTAAAAAATTTTTCTTATCTGTGATACCTAATAATTCAGGCAATGATAGATTAATCGAGACTCATTACAATTCATGAATTATTAGCCTGATGTGCTCAAAGGCTCTATCTATGATGGCTCTATCAACGTGACCTAGGGTATCAGACCTTTGTAATATATATATATATATATATATATATCATGAACCGTAATTTTGAGAAGGATGCAACTGTAAAGATAACTTTATTTGCCTTCACCAAGATTCTAAAAAGCGTAAGCTGTGGAAAATGTTCGAGATTGAGTATTGAGCCTAGGCACGTCTAAATGCCCCAATGGTGATAAAAAGCGCTATTAATAAGGCGTGGCGAAGTGTGAAACTCAAGTAGTTTCGAGTATAAGTATCGCTTAGGTGAATTTTTTAAAACACTGGCCTTCACTAGTAGTTTTTCCTTTGGTGTGATATACGTGATTCTTTTCTTTTCTATTTTATTTTATTTTATTTTGTTTGGAAATAAAGTGATTTGGTTCTATATGAATCATTTGGTATTGGAATTGTTTGGTGAAAAGGATACATCAGCCCTGTACAACCAGACCATTTTATGTCGGACACACACCACAGCTCACGACGGTGCCTAGACTTGAGCAGCAACCGCAAGAGGGAGGCATAGATTTCACCTATTTCTTAATTTGACAATTATTCAATTATATAATAACACATTTCAAGCTTTTTTGAATTTTCCATCATTCCTTCTACATCTCTGCTAATTATAATTTCCCCAAAATTTTACACATGATGAGAACCAAACACTCACTATATCATTTAACCGTGTGTGATTGTATTAAATCCTAACAAAAAATACTGTATGCATGAAAATATATGGTGCCAATATGATTGACCTTTTATATAAAAAGACTATACGTTGACAATTTTATTTAGCGAAATAATGGTTAATTAATATATTTTTGGAACAAACCATGTAATTATAATATATCTCATAATAATATATCTCGGTGGCAGGATCCTATTTTTTCAATATACGTCACACCACTTTTAAGTCTATGGTTATCACATAAGTCATATAGGTATGTTAAAAAGTTACAAAAATTTTGTACAAGTAGAATAATTCTTAATGTGCTACAACGAAAAAAGGCTTACAACGGTGACTTAAGTAGATCTACCACGACGACTTTTTGCGGTGACAGTATCGTCAATATAGACTCGTCACAATAGCCAAATAACCTCAACTTTTTTGCCTATTCTGGTTACACTTATAGACACACCATGCCTTTGTTTGTCGTCGCTGTAACTGTTACAATTGTGGCTATAACTGTTATTGAATTTCGTAATTAAAAAATTATTTTCACCCGACCCACCACACCATTCGGGTCAACCTGCCCCATAACCCAAACTGTGATCATGCCTATTCATTACCTTTCGTGTGGAATTAAGAATCAAACCCATGACCTAGTACATGAAAACAAGGGAGTTCACCAGTTGTACCAAGTCAATTTTTAGTAATTTCTTCGCATTTATAATATATATTATATAAATTATTATAACTAGAGCAACGACATTTTGTTTTTAGTGACAACTTTGTCGTTCATAAATGTAATAACAAAGGCGAGAAATCTTCTCGCCAATCATATGGTGACGACATAAGTGCGTCGTCACTGTAGACACAACCTACAGCAATGATTTTCTAGTGTTGTCATTGTAGGTTTGCGCATACAGTGTTGACTTATTATCGCCGCTATAGGCAAAGCTACAACGACAACATTACATGTCGTTGCAGCCCCTATTTCTTTTAGTAACTGAATTATTCCATAAATTTGAACGACAACCAAGAAACAGCAAGTTATGAAAAATGCTATTGATACATAATAACTAACAGAATCCTTTTCTAGAATTTTCCTGAAGTTTTGTTAAAAAGCTTTCCTTACATGTGAGTACTGTAAATAGCACTTTAGGCGTCGATTACTATAGTAAATCCGGGTCGGTTTTAAAGGCGGTGCTATTGGCAATAACGCACATGGTGAAAGTTATGGAAGATCGGAAGAGCGTCGTGTAAAGTCTACAATAGGCATCGGTTGTGGAAGAGAAACCGATGCCTAACGTAGATAGTAGGCGTCAGTTCTTGGGAAGAAACCGACGCCTATTATCGACTTTAGGCGTCAGTTTCTCTTCCATAACTGATGCCTACTGCCTTGTTTTCTTTGTAGTGCCACTAGCACTAGTTGCTGCCGGTGTCACTATAAAAGAAAACAATAAATGCACAATACTACTCAAATTATGTTTAGCCATAACAATGTGTATATATATATTCAATACATAGGGCCCAAAAAATTCATTAGTGTGGAAAAATTTCAAGGAAAGCTTTGTGAGGCATTTTATCAAATATGTAAAGTGCAAGATTGGTCCAACTTCTATAAAAATTCCACAAATTCATGAATTCTACTCAAATCTATGAAAATTTGACAAATTAATGAATTTCTATTCATACCCATAACAATGTACGCATATATTTAAGAAATAAAGCCTAAAAAACTACATGTAACCTACCAATCAATCTTTGAAACTTGGTTTCAACAAATAGAACGATTCGAAATTTCAAATCTTCAAAGCGGGATTGAGAGAGGGGGTGGGGGAGAGGGAGGGAGGGAGAGAGAGAGAGAGAGAGAGAGAGAGGTCATGTGTCCGAGCTTCACGTTTCAATTTCTTTTATCTTCGAGCAATTTCGAATAAAAAGTGATGTGTGAAATTGAGAAATGATGGATGAAAGAGTGGTGTCAATTCGAGTGAGAGTTTCGGTTCTGCTTGTGTTTTTGGGTGTTTTATGCAAAATACACGTTGGTTACTTAGAGCAACCGACGTGTATTCTACAGGAAATCGACGTGTATCGGTTGATTTTTAACAACCGATGCCGATAAGTATACACGTCGGTTTCTACACGAAATCGGCATGGGTTCTTCATGCTTTTATTACAAGAATGAGACCATGTTTTTCATATGCATTGCTTCTTCCTATTACCGACATGTATTTTCTTTTATTATTGTTAATTATGTAGTACATGTATAGATACATGTCATGTAGATTTAAAACACACATGACTTGGGTTTTTATACAATAATATTTTGGTGATTCAGTAATATTCTCTTGAAGTTCTTTTCTCTTCTGGTGGATTCTCGATCTGGTTTACTTATAAAAGGTCTTCATTAATTGGAATCTTCACCAAGACAGTTAGTATTACTTTTAAATTATTGCATGAACTAGGTACAAATAATGACTAGACAAGCTAGAGGGCGCTTAAATTTGGCCATGCTGTAGTTACACTAGGACATTCGACAAAGAATTTATATAATATAAATTTAAGGTATTTTCTCAAAACTTGAGTGACTCATTAAGATCAAATTAGGGTTCTATCTCGGAAATTGAAGAGGTTGCTTCTACTATCTGCTGTGAAGAGATGTATGGTTTAGGTGGAATCTGCAAGGATTCTATGCTCCCTTCTAACATTTCTAATGCTCTTGTCATTGATGGCCTCATTGCAGGATCAGTTTGTATGCACCATAAGCCAACTATTATCATTTTCCGTTTCATCAAATGTTCATCTTCTTCCACAGTGTCGTTATTAGGGTCAACTTCAGCATTTTGTTCAAGGTGTTTATATATATCCATCGAGGAAAATATATATCGCTTGAACGATCAACTTTGATATCAATATGTTTTGTCTCTCCAACCATTTCCAAAACCATCATACCATAGTTATAGACATCTAATTTGTAAGAAACTTTTCTAAGGCTTCTAATAACAAATTCAGGAGCTATATATCCTATGGTTCCCCTCGCCCCAAGCATTGACACTTTGCTCGACCGATTAGGGCAAAGTTTAGCCAAGCCAAAATCTGATATTTTAGGATTGAGATCTTGATCTAGAAGCACATTGTGAGGCTTTATGTCAAAGTGTAAAATTCTTGTATTGCAACCTTGATGCAGATATTCTATTCCCTGAGCAATGTCAATTGCAATTTTTAACAATTTCGCCCATCCCAATTTTCCGGCCTCTTGTAAGGAGATATTATTGGATATGAACTTGTCAAGAGATCCATGTGGCATGAACTCATAAAGAAGAGCTCTTTTAGATCCATCGATGCAAAATCCAAGGAGAGTTACAATGTTAACATGTGAAGTTTTGCTAATACTTGTAACCTCATTGATAAACTCTTCTCCATTACCTTTTGATTCTTTCAAAATCTTTACTGCCACAAGACGGCCGTCAGGCAACTTTCCTCTATACACAATAGCAAAGCCTCCTTCTCCTAACTTGTCATGGAATGAATTAGTCATCCTCTTGAGATCAGCGTATTTGTATCTTCTTGGCGCACGATTTCCATAGCTCTTCAAGAATAGTTCTATGTCCTTGTTTTGCTTTTTTCTTTTCAAATTGAATATGTAGTAATTTCTGTTCAAAGCGAACAAGATCACGAGTACAAGTAGCAGAGTAACAGCAGCAGCTGGAACTCCTGTAATGATCAGAAATATTAATGTGTCTATACCTTAACTAGTAGTAAATTCAAAAACATCTTTTTTGCAATGAAATTTGAAGTACTTACCAGCAATTAAAATCAGTTTTGGTTTACCTTTTTTCTCCTCTGCAGCTGAAGCTGTAATTAGAACACAATATGTTAGATCAAGCAAACTTATTAAACAAGAAGCTAGCTGAGAACTAGTCCATCTTAAAATGTTTAATTAGTTAATGTCAGTTAAGAGCATTTCTAATATTTGGGAGGAAATTACAATGAAGGGAAAAAAGGTAAAGTGGAAAATGACGCAGAAAGGTATCCCTTCCCAAAAAAAAAAAAAAAAAAAAAGGAAGCACTCTTTTGGTTTAGTGGAACCCCCAAATTTGGGTTCGTTCCCAAGTATTGGAAATGCCTTTTTATACCTATTTGACAGTGGAATTCTTTCCTACTATTGGTTGTACACTGGCCTCCTTTAGTGTGACAATCGTTACAATCATCAGACACGTGCCACTCAAGCTGATAATTGTCGTAGAATAGATCCCAGAAGTCCATGGAATTTGGGTCATATTGCGAATATATTGGCACGGCCGTAGCTGTACAGCCATCCGGGGTTGGAAGAAGGCTATAATTTCCAGTAGTATAATACACATCAAACGAATTGCAACCCGAGTAGTTTTTGAAACCCCGAAAGTAAGTCAAAAGCGTGTTAGCGTTAGTCTTGCTGCACCGGTACAAAGTAATGTTTGGGGAGATTGTGAAGGAAATCTAGGGGGATTTTGGGAGAGAGAAATTGATGTATGGTAAATCACAAAATTTGTACCTTAAATAGCTTAAAAGAGAAGGGTTATGAATCATGAACACATTGCTAGAGTGAATGGAAAGGATATCATAGGGTACTGTATCATTTGGTAGGTAAAGTTTTGGACTACCAGAAATATTTCTGCAATCAACCTGCAATAACCCACAATCTGGTTGCAAATAATTCGACAAAGGAAACTTCACAACACCAAGATTTCCGCACTGGAAACTGTCTATGCATTGCGAATCAACCAGGTTATTAACGAAAAGTAGAAGAAAAATAAAGAACACAAGAAGAAAATTTATTGCAGTAGACATATTAGACTTTCTTCAAAAAATAAAAATAAAAAAAATTAAAACAAGCAACCACGCCCTCACCTCGACCGACATGGAGAAGTCGAACTCTCTAGTTTTATAAGACGATTTTCGCGACTACTATTTGCCAGCCAGCATGACTTGAAAACTTGTTCCATTCCATGAGATTATATCTATGAAAGCTCCATATGTATTATCTTTTTTATGGAACATGAATCTTGAAACAAATTAGTGTAAACAAGAATTGCTAGCTGTTGGTTGAATTGTCAATGTAATGGTGATTTTTTCTTACTGGTAAAATCAGAATAAAAAATAATAAATTGGACACAGCTAACCCATGTTTATTTTAGTATTAGTATTGGGTTTCCACTGCTATAATATTTTATAAACCTCCTTTCCTTTCACACTCTCCCACATAAGCTTTCTGTCCTTTTTTTATTATTATCTTTTCTCTTTTGGCCCTTTTTTTTATTTTGTATGTTGCATCCTATCCAGGAGAATCTTTCATCAGCTGGGTGTAATCCTAGGATTTCAGGCCTTGCACTCAAACAATATGGAAAGATAAAGGTAATTAATTAGTTCCTAATGGTTGTTTCTTCTTGTAAATAGGTTCCAAAAGCTTCAACTTTTGTGCTAAAAGTCTCGAAATCTGGTAGCAGTACAGGTTCTTTTAGACAACCAAATTATCTAAGTTGATCGTTAATTCTTAGTACCCTTTTGTGGGAAGGAATTTGTCAGGCCAAAAAAAATAGTCTCCAACTAATTAGACAATTGGAAAGATAAATAAAATCTCCGTTATGGCTTTGAATTCATGGGTTGCGAGTTTCTTTGAATGTCAGGAAACCACCATAGTACTGACTGTCCGCTACTTTCTTTCTTCACCGATGGTGACAGCCATTAATTTTCCTTAACTCGATTTCTTTATATTTGAAAGTAAAAACAAAAAATGAAGTATTTTTGTTGGATAATGTCTATTTATACAGGGTAACGCTATTCTTATCAGTAATAAATAGTAGTGGTTTGCACGCGCGCATGCACACACATATTTATGCATGAACATGATTAATCTCTTGAATATTATAATTTTTTGTAGGATTCTACATTTACATTTTGGTTTATTTCAGTTCTTTGCTGGTTTGAAGCCACACACGATCAAAGGAGGCATTTTGGGCACGTAGTGCAAGGTTTTTGAAAGAAAAGATATCAAAATGAGCAAGAACAGAAGTTTACGGACCAGGCGTGCAATTTCTGAGATTCAAAAACTGCACGCTGTCGAGGTCCGATTGAACGGTGCGGTCGCACCATTAATTCTGAGGGCTTATTTTTGAGGGTGGAGTTTATGAGGTTACACAATATCTCATCCGTAGAAAGCAAAAACAAGACAAATCTTAAGAATCAACCATGAACGAAGATTGAAGTTATTTTCATCTTTTTAATTATTCTTTATTCTGGTGAGACATTATCTAATCTTGATTTTATATTCTAAACAATGAACCTCGTATTATGGAACTTTGGTTCCAGACTTTGTTTTTGATATTCAAGCATGTTATTGATTTTGAGGAATAATTATTATGCATTTTCATTTTTCCCCCTACAATTAGATTTGCAATAATTGTATGAAATCTTAATGACCCTTTTTTTACTTTTGAAAAAGTAAGAATAAGTTAGACATATCCGACAAAAGACAAATATATACCACTATATTTTACGTAATCTTTAACTGTTCATTGATTATTATATTAATGCATTTTTTATGTTCGCATTTGGTATAAAGGTATAGTCGGGTCAAGCACAAATAGAGGTTTAATTCTACAAGAGAGAAATTGTTATAAATAATATAGGAGCATTGATTTTCAATATCGTAGCGTGCTGTCAAATTCATGAGTCGGGTTTGAAATTGAGTAATACCTGGAATTAATTCGGATTCCTATTACGTTTTTATCCATTGATTTTTATAACAAAAATTTGCATCTTCCTTTAGTTTACTTTATTTTGATCAAGTATGACATCTTATGGCTTAATGATATCTAACATATAGTGTGATATAATACTAGCCACTGATGTAATTTGTGGGGTGGTGATGTCATATATCAATGGCTGATATTATGTTATATCATTATCTAGTGTCATTTTGGTGCTTCAATCCTAGTATTATTTAAGTTTAATTTTTGTAATTTACATTTTAATCATTCATATAAAGTCTTTATAAAGTTTCGGCTAATGTTAGTGTGTGTGTGTGTGTCACGAATTGAGCTAATATAAATATAATCCTTTGTGAGATGATATCTTACTTACTTCTTTATAAATATCTAACAAGTACGTAGTACATATATTTAATATTACAATAACTATTTCTCTTATAAATGTAACAATCATAGGAAACCATAAACAACTCAAGTCGATTATGGATGTGTTTAATAAACGCTAGCAGGCTTCATGCCCTTGTGAAAGTATATTTTACAAATAATTAAAAATAGATTGATTTAATTAAGATGCATACATCTCGATAGCACTTTGAGAACTCAACAAAAGTAACTACGAAAGACCACAATTCTATGGAGGGGGGAAAACATACACATTTTTTATGCACATCTTCTCTCATTCTTTAAAATCTACTCATAAGTAAAATAATATTATTAATAATTTTTTTTCTACACCATCAAAATAAATAGGTGGTGGTGGTGGTGATATAGAATGTGAATTTTTTATTTTTTGGGTACAATTTTGTGAACTTCGGGGACGGCTATGACTCGAACCTAGGATCTTTTTCTGCTAATGGCTACTGTTTTCCTAGTAGAACGTGAGTTTTCTTGATTTTAATTTTCTTTCTAAAATTCTAATTGATTAGAATTTGCTTATTTGGTGTGGGGGGGGTGCGTGTAGAAATTGGACCTAATATGTTTTATTCAAAACAAGTCGCCAATTAAAAAGATAAAAGCCCAATTTGGATTATTTCTATCCAAAAAGTCCTGTGACACTGGGGAGTAGGATATATTAGATACTTCAGCACCAAAGTTCAAACGTTTGGAAATATTTATTACAAAAAGAAAGCAATGTTTTAAGGATTAAATGCACCAATTGCCCAAGGAGAAATAAATAAGGTTTAGAGTTTTAATTGGGATGGTTTTATTATTTGTTTGTGTAATTAATTATGTTATTTTCTTTCAAAAAAATTTTATATTATTTTAAACTAATTGAGTTGTACCTAGGGCTGTGCAAAAAGACTGAGCCCGATAGGCCCGAACCTGGACCGGACTGAAACCGTCAGTCCTGGTCCTGGCATTAAATTTAAAAAACTAGGTTTGAGCTTGAAACTTGAAGCCCGAACGGTTATGGTCTGGTCTTGGGCTTTGACATAAAGCCAAAAAAACCCGAAAAGCCTGAGAAGTATGACCTAATATTTTACAGTTTACTCTATCTTTAAATCTATGTTTTGATACCTAGTAGAAAAAGGTAAAAGAATTTAAGTAGGAGACATTCGTGAAACATAGATGTGTTTATTTTTATAAATCATTTTATATATCTTTGCATTTTATAAAAACATAAGGAAAAAAAAAAGATAGTTACTTGAATAGTCGTATTACAGTTGCTGTATAGTGGTTTGACTAGTTTGTATTCGCTCTTGTGTGACATTTATTTGAAGATAAATGAAATGAAATGGTTGAATCAATCTATGTGATAATAATTAGATAGAGAAAAGAGATATGTTGGATATGGGGAGTAATAGCAATTTAGAACTAGGAATGTCAATTTTAGACATGAAACCCGATACCCCCAGAGACCTGCCCTATTAATTATTGGGATGGGTATGGGGTGAAATTCTTCGCCTCGAACCCTTATCGGGTTAGGGAGGGTGTTTGCCGCCCCGACCCGATAATATATTTTTATAATTATTAAAAAAATAGATACAAACTGCAAGGAGCAGTTGAACGCTATGGATTTCAAAAAATAATATGTTAAATCTTAATAAAAAATAAAATATTATAGGTGAAGACATAACTCTCAAACAGGTAGTAGAATTCTAGTTGCTTGTTTAAAGAGAAAATTAAAGCTGGGAACTGAAATTATTAAATCACATATATGGTTAACACCATAAGTTTTAAAATTAGCTCGATGTATGATAAATTGGGCTTGATATATGATAATTTGGATTTATTTTTTTATTTTTTTTGGATTTCCTTTATGGGGCGGGTAACGAATATTTTTCTCGTACCCACCCGGTTCCCACGACCCGTACCTTGAAGTTGGGCGACTTAATCTTGCAAGTTATTATAAAATTGAATTATAGTAAATTAGTTTTGTGTGACAATAGGTTAGAAAATTTTAGACCATAGTAAATATGCTTTAAATGACACTGAGGTACATTGACTCGTAAAATTATGATTTGATACCTAAAATTGATTAGATGATAAATTAATATAATGATACCCATAAATCAAATCTCTTGATGCTATCCGATAATGAACACAGTGTTTATCCGTACTACTCGTAAATTAGGATTGAAGACTGAATTAGGACTCCAAAATTTACCGGAATGAGGACTCCGAAAATTGACATGGTTATATCCACCGAAATATTAGGGCAAATGGATCAATCAATATATAAAAATCTGTAAATTTAAATTAGGGTTTCGGATTTATACAAAGAGTGGAGCAATTTAATTGAATTGGAATAAAAGATAGGGATAATATATACACGATTTGTACAAACCAAACGTCTTGGCTAATAAAAGGAAAGTCGACGATTAAATTCAAAACAAGTTAAGGTTTGTACAAATCAAACATCTTGGCTAATAAAGGGAATTTGGTTTCAATGGACACGGGGGTGCAGATTCGAGAGTGAGGAGAACGAAAGGAAGGAAAGAAACAATTCCATGTTTAAATGAAACCCAAAAAAGGGAAATGGAAAATTAATAAAAGGAAAGTAATAAAACGGAAAAAGAGAAATGAAAAACTAATAAAAGGAAAGTCTTTAAAAATAGAAAAGGATAAATAAAAAGGAAGTGGAAAACTAAAAAATGGAAAATAATAAAATCAAGGGCCATGATTGGAGGGGAAATGAACGGCTAAGATGCATAGAATTGAATTAGAAAGTGAAATGGGCGGGAAAACGAAAAGAGGAAACTATCCTACTTTTATGTATACTAGATTTTCTGCTCGTGCGTTGCACATGAATCAAAAGAGGAATTAAAGAATTCAATATAGTATATCATAAATGAATCATAGAAGTAAATTAGAAATATTCTATATCTCATTCATTATTGACATGAGCAAAACAAATGAATAATCAATAAGTTTACCACTTTGCCTATGAAACAGAAAATAAATTGATAGCTCATTCATTATTAAATGTTACTTCAAATCAACTTAGTTACCTTCACATTTTTGTGGTAAAATCCCCTACTGTGGTAGTAGCCAAAAGCACTAATTAGTGGCTAAAAAGTTAGAATAAAATGGCCAATGATCATCATTAACGAAAGTATGTTCTATCAAAACCAAGAGGATAAGTGAAGAAGAGTAAAAGAAAAACTAATAATCATTCAATAATATAGATGACCCACTATAAAAAATGAAAATGAGGACGTGGTCAAAAGAAATAAAAAAATAGAAGACAATAGGATATCGTTATATTTCTCATTTTTTTCACACGAATCAAGGGATGATAAAATAACTATCGATAGTTAGCAAGAAAAAATATAAAATCAAATAACGATTGCCAATACGGTTGCAATTTTTTATCTTTTATGCATATATTTTAGATTTTTTAATTAGTCAAAAATAGTTGATGCACGTCTTTGTGCATATTCTTAAAAACAATATTCTAAATTGAAGCTTAGCATTGCTAAATCAGTAGTAGAGAATGTTAATAGACCAAACTTACGATTTCGTTAAGTGATGATGATCTTAAAAGTGTATATATATATTTGCAATTTAAAGGAAGAGTTGGGGTTAGGAAAAACGAAAATGTGTAACTAAACCATGATAAAAGAAGAGTGATGTGATTTTCCTGATAAAACTCCGCATACACGGTTGAAAAATACATCAACTGTGTAACCCATTAATGGAATATTACATTACTTTGAAATAGTGCTCAAATTATAGAAAGTTAGACACAGCAGTTAAAGCTAGATCCAAATTGAAATAGTGCTCAAATTATAGAAAGTTAGACACGACAGTTAAAGCTAGCCCAAATTTAAGCAAATTAAGTGAAAACATAACCAAGAATCGAAGAAGAAATCCTAGCAAAGTAGTAAGAGGCAAATAAAAGTTTTATTCCAATTCTGTTGAGCATAAAAACAGCATCATAATGGCCTTGAAGAGATGAGATGAAGAGTTGAGTGTGTTAAGTAAAGAAAATTAAAAAATTAGAGAAGTTTTAATCATATAAATCAGCTTTGTTTGGATAAGAATTAATCATTAGATTTTTTTTATCAAAGTTTTATTATCTTGATGTTTAGTTCGAGAGGGAATAAGAATAACCAAAATGAATGCAAATATCGTTATTCATTTATTTACTTGATTTCTATAGTTGATAAATTTTTTATTTATGTCTTGAAAGTTGTCCTGAGTGACAATTTTTCGTTTATTTTGTTAAGACAAATGAAAAATTACCATGAGTATATAATATGTAAATCAATTATTCGTTTATTTTAATATTTAAGTTATTTAAATATTTATTTTTAATTATAAATAATGAGAAATTACAATCAGAATAAAAACTCTTAATTATTGAAGGTGAATCTTAATTATCTAAACTCTTTATGAGATATAGAGTCTCGTAAATATAATGTTCTAATCCATAATTACCCAAATAATGGATAATAAAATAAATACAAAAAGTAGGTGTGAAATAGATTCTTAATTATCCAAAGTACAGAAAGTATGGAAGAAATTAAAAAAACATAAAAAAAAAATTTATTCTTATATGTAAATAAGTTTCGAATCGATGAAATTGCCTTCATACAAGGGACACCTAGTGCATAAGTAAGATAAACGCAAATTGATTGATAAATTCAGAAAGTTATTTTAATATTTATTTTTAAATTATAATGAGAAATAGAATCAGAAAAAATGATAAAATGCAGGTATATTGTCCAATAAATATAGAGTCCCAGATGAAGAAAGTTTTTAAAAAAATCATGAAAGCTATTTTAATATTTAAGTTATTTAAATATTTATTTTTATTTATAAATAATGAGATATTACAATCAGAATACAACTCTTAATTCTTGAAAATGATTCTTCATTATCTAAATTCTTAATGAGATATAGAGTCTAATAAATGTAAAGTTCTGATTTTTAATTATCCAAACAATAGTAGATAATAAAATAAATACAGAAAGCAGGTGTGAAGCATATTCTTAATTATCCAAATTATATAGTGTAGCGACCCGGAAATTTTTAGGAAAAAAAACAATAATTTTATTAAATAATTTCGCGTCGCTATAATCTCACCAAATTTTAAAGTTTGCTTAAAGTTCGCGCTCGCCTAGTCAAATATTCGAAGACTTAATTAAATTTTTATATTAAATAAATTGTTTCCTAAAAGCTCCAAATCTTTTATATCAAACGAGTTTTATTACACTTATTGTATCCTAGCTCGACTTGTCTTAGCCGTTGTTATTGTTTTGAAATTCATTCAACTTCGATTACCAGTACATATGAAAGTTCGTATGCACTTAAAAGTCCAAGTCCCGGTCGAACTAGGAGATTGTAACTCAAAACCTATAAACTCAGCCACTCCTCACACGCATTACACACATAAAATTCCAGTAAAGGATTGGTGAGTCTGCCTCAGTCTTCTTTTAGTTAGATACACACATATACGTACACTGTCACCCCCCCACTGCACTCCCGTCGCCACTGCCTCACCGCCGATGGGCTGGTAGCGGCCGCGCCGACTCCCCACGGCACCAACATCACCCGTCTGCACCGCCGTTGGCGGTGGTTCACGGCAACGCCGGAAAATCCAATACCACCATCATCTCCCTCACACAGCAAAAAAAAGATGTATATTTACAACACATACAAACACCCAAGAATTCCTAGATTCACATACACGCACATGACTACCCTTCGCCCTCGGCCGAATCCCCACCGGTAAACTTATGACCGCCGGAACCGCGACCCAATCCACCTCCATTCCCGTGACCCCTTTGCCGAGCCTCAGCCACCGCGACCTCCTTTGCCCAAGCCACAACCTCCACGACCCCCTCTCGGTCCCCTAAGTCACGACCGAAATTCCGAGCCCAAACGTCGCCCGTGCCACCCACTCTGCAAACCCAACTCTCAGTCGACTCCCCAAACCGGTAGTCTGGCCTGACCACGGCTCCCTGCCAGCCCCCTCTCGCGACCCTAGTCCCGAATCCAAGCCCTTGGCCAGTCACAAATCTCGGCCGAGCCCAGCCCCAACCACACTTCCTCACCCTTTGGCTGGAACCCTATGTCGACGCCGCCAACCGCGCTGGCTAGTAGCCTCGCGCCTTGGCAATCGGCCAGAAAAAAATGGACAACCCAACTCCCCAAAATGCATTATGTCTCTCTTGGTCGTCTGAGCAAGAATTTGCAATTTAATTATGTTAATTTTGCACTCAGGGTCCCTGTGTTTCCAGAAATTCTGAAATTCAGTCCCCAGATTTTCAGATTTAGTTATTTCAGCCCCAATACTTTCAGTTTAGCCTAATAGGGACTCTAACTTTCAGTTTCGTGAATTCAGCCCTTAAGTTTATCATCTACCTTTGCAGTCTCGATCCTAAACTATTTAAAAGTTTCAATTTAGTCCTTAAAGTTTATTTCCTTTTTTATAAAGTATTATTTCCTTCATACTAAAATAGTTTATTTTATTTTGACTAGTCGAGGCGCGAAGAGTAATAGACGAGTAGATTTCTCTCAAAGTAGCTCAACTCACAAGCTTAAGGTAGACTCTAAATTTATAAAATGTTTTCTTAAAGTATTGCGCATTATTAATTGATTTATGTGATAAATATTATGTGAAAATATGTGATTTCAAGAAAGTTGCATATTATTATATGCTTAAAAAAGAATGTATATATGCTTAAGATCTCTTTATGATATGCGTATTTACTTTAATGCATAAGAACGAGAATATATAATCTCTAAGACAAGACAAGATCCTTTCAAGGAAGAAAGAAAGAAAGAATTATTTGCATGTTTACATGTTATGTTTATTGTGTGAATTGATTAATATGCGCTAGAGTCTACTGAGTATATTTTTATACTCGTTCTTTCAAACTAACACTTTCAGGTTCTGGAGCCGGTGGCGAGACGACGGACGAAGGCTACTAGAAACATAACTTGAAGTTTATATTAAATGTTTTATAGGATTTCAAATTATTCCTTTATTTGACTGTTAAAACTCTACTTGTTTTCAGACAAGATTCGTTGTTATTTATTAATAAGATTTTCCGCATCTAATTATTTTGTGATAAATTCCGCATCTTAAGTTAATTTTAAGGATCAGTTAGCATCCCAAGTTCTTAAATTTGGGGTGTTACATATAGAGTCCTGATTCTTAATTATCCATACAATGGATAATAAAAATAAATACAAAAAATAGGTGTGAAACAGATTCTTAATTATCCATATTACAGAAAGTAGAGAAGAAATAAAAAAAGGTAAAAAAATTTCTACAACGCCAGACAATAGGCGGGAAATTACAACGCCGAAAAACTTATCTTATTATTAATATATAGATAATAATAATACTAATAATAATATAGATTCTTCTTGTTGCGGACATAATCTATACATATATATATATATGAAGGGAACTGGGTTTCCAAAAATGTTTTCCCACCTTTTCTCACTTTCTAATTCCCTCGATTTGCCTTCCTTTTCTTTTCTTCTCTCTTTTTTGGGGTGGTTTTCCGAATATTTATTAGGCGTCGCCTGCTCTTATATATATATATATATATATATATAAAGTGAACTAAGTTGCCAAAAATGTTTTCCCGCCCTTTTTCACTTTCTAATTCCGACAAATTGCTTTCTTTTTCCTTTTCTTATCCATTTTTTCGGTTTTTAGAAAAATGGTTATAACTTTTACAGGCAGTGTACGTTTTTTATCCACAATATATGCTTTGAGGGTATATTTTACTACAAATGATGAGTTTTGAGCATTTTAATCCATCTGCTTTTTTTTTCTATTTTGTTTTGACTCAAAATTTGTGTTTCACCGTGTTTATTAGTGCTCTTTTTTGTGGATTTTGTGTATCGATTAGGACATCTATTTATGCGCTTCTACTTCTTTTTTAAAGTAATTGCATGGAATTTTCAGTCCCCTTAAGTTCAATTTTAATTGCTGATATTATTTGTATTTATAAAAGAGTCTTAGACAATTGCAATGATAACAATAGAATTGTTAGAAAAAGAATATGTGTAATTACACATAATTTTCAAACATTCCTAAGTTCAATTTATAGCTTTCGTTTTTATTCTCTTCTTGATGTTATTCTATTAAAAGTTAAAGAGTTAGGGAACACCATATGATTTAATAATTTATTTTTTTCTCATTCCTAAATAGAAGTTTGGTGTGCAAATTAGTTTTGGATTTTTATTTAATTTGACATTTTGAATTTGATTTCTTTATTTTAACCACACTTCTACAAACAGATTAATTATTCTACTCAAACTAATTGTATATTAGTATTTATTTATATTTATGGTGACATGAAAGTTTTCTATAATATAAACTCTTTTATTATTTATTATACCAGTACTGCACCCGTGCGTTGTACGAGAAGACATTCTAAAAATGATAAGTAAAAATGGAATAGGCCATCAAGTAATGAATATTTAAAAATGAAAAAGAATCCAATATATATTCCACTGTACTTTCAAAATGAATAATCTCTAAAATATTGATCAACTTGATGATATAGGCTTGTGTCAAACAATTAGTCTCAATCTAGCACCATATAGTATAGCTTGACTATATAGTATCTTAATAAAGTTTTTCCCTCTTATTTCGGTATATTGTGGAATCCTAAAATTCATTGACTATGACACTGTTTATTTAATTATTAAGTGGGTTAATTGCTTGTTAAATATGAGAGGAAATTAACAAAAACTAATATTATTAGGATGCATTTGTAATTCCCCAATTTATAGTAATATAATAATTTGGGCCAATTTATAAACACAACTTTTATCATATTTGTGAACCTAATGAACATGTTCTAATTAAGCTTATAATAATACCCAACAACCTATATACAAATAATATTTACGATATCTATAAAATATTTCCATACAACTCGCTAAAAAAACTCAAAATAAATATAGCTGGCAAAACCGATTCTGTACATTATATGATTACCAAAAAAGAGGTAATGAAGGCAAAAATAAGAAACTTATTCAAAAATAATAAAGATGTTAGTGGATATTTTGAAAAGCTACCGACATATTAGTTGCATCTAAATTTCAATAAGAACTCAATTTAAAAGTGAGTCTTTTTTTGATCCCTCAAACTAAATTAAAACTCTAAATTTTAGATAATCAATCCTTATGATCGCTCTTCGTTAAAGGTCATATCATTCAAAAATAAGTGTAAAAGCTTAAACACTATACTCCAATGGTAAGAAATTCAATCTAACAGGTAGCCCTCAAGCTAGTTGTATCCAAATTCTATATTCTCCAACTTTCTGAGAACCTAAATTAATTCTCTGTTCATATCTCCCTGTAAAAGATAAGGAAGCAATAATAATAATAATAATAATAATAATAATATTATTATTATTATTATTATTATAAATGAGTGATTTAGCTTTCAAAAAATTACAACTTTGGTTACGAAATACCACCAATCATACTTAAAAACCTCTAGTGTTTCCTTATAAGTTTTTTTATTTTATTTTCTATTATGCCATAATTGCATAAAACATAAAAATTAGCCAACAATACTTGATAATCATTCAATAACATCAAATTCTAAGGGAGAAATAAAGAAAACATTAAGGTTTTCAAACATATGCTTTCAAAACAGCACAAAACATGGATACCAGATATTACATAAAAAATTTTCTATGTAATTTAAGAGCAAAAAAGACAGAACTTCAATCTTCATATGTGTAGCATGACTACCACTATAGAACTCAAACATGAAAACTTGCCCTAGCCAAGAACGACTATATCTATGGAAACTTGAAACAACAATAATATTAGACTGGATTTATATAACAGAAATTGGAGTAGGCATATTCATGTCCTTTTTTAAAATAAAGTTGTCAAACCTATATAAAGAACCCACAAATAAAGAATGCATGTTCTTAGGAAAAATATTTGAAGTAAAGAGTACGACTCCAATTCGAGATAGATATAACTAACATACCTTAGTTTGTATTAGTCAACTAAAGCGGTAACAATATAATATCCATATAGAATAAGATCTGAAATTTCTTATGAAATGATAGATCTACACTATAAATAAGAGAGATTGTGTCATATATTGAATTGATATAGTAAAGATAATTCAGAAAAATAAATAGTTGAGAGATTTATTGAAAATTTTAATTCAAACGACCGAATTTTTTAAAAATAGATAATCCAACTAATTTTTTCACAATTTCAGTATTCTTCTACTTGTCTAATATCTTTTTGAATTCACTTTAAGTATTTAGACCAAATTCTTAAATTCACTGTAGCCTTTAGACTAAATTCTCAACCAATCAAACCCTAAAATCAATAGCCCAAGTCCATATGAACTCCCATTTGTCAAAGAAAATAAATCGCCAAGATTTTAGCATTGATTTAGAAAATTAAGATGTACTATCACAGATATTTTAGCGTTGATTTAGGAAAATAAAATGCGTATAGTAGAGATTTTAGAATATCGGATTAGGAAATAATCAAAAGTACGGAGAGAATTAACAATTAGAACAGCAGATTAGGAAATAAGAATCCTCAAGCACTCGAAAGGGAAAGATGGAAAGAAAGAGAACGGAATTTGCAGCGAAAATTGGGGGAAAAAGCAAAGGAAGAGCTAGGAATTTTTCTCAAGGAGGGAAGATTTATTTTTTTTATTTTTCTCAGAAGTGTGGTTGGAAATTTTATAAATTGTCTAATGAAAAGATTCATGTAATAACTAATAAACACAAAACTAATACGATTGTCTTTTTAAAACAAATATATATAATAATATGTGTATATTAGGATGTACAGATTCCCACATCGGATTACATAATAAAATAGAAAAAGGTTGAGCGTTATAAAAATGGATATTAAAAATGTAATTTTCAAAGAAAATTAAATTGTGTCTCACATCGGGTTGATAGCAAACAACGGCTGAGGGTGTACTTTATAAAATTAAAATGAAAGATATGTGATTTAAGGCGGATGAAATTCTACATCGGATTAAGAATATAATATTGTCTAATGAGGAGATATCCACGTAGTAACTAATAAACACAAATCTAATATGAGTGTCTTTTTAAAACAAATATATATAATAATATGTGGATATTAGGATGTACAGATTCCCACATCGGATTACATAATAAAAAGAAAAATGTTGAGTGTTATAAAAGTGAATGTTAAAAATGCAATTTTCAAAAAGAATTGAATTGTGTCCCACATCGGATTAATAACAAACAACGGCTGAAGGTGTACTTTATAAAATTAAAATGGAAGGTATGTGATTTAAGGCGGATTTCCTTTTAAAACAAAAATATATAATAATATCTACATATTAGAATGTACAAATTCCCACATCGGATTACATAATAAAATAGAAAAAGGTTGAGTGCTATAAAGGTGGATATTATAAATGCAATTTCTAAAGAGAATTGAATTGTGTCCCACATCGGGTTGATAGCAAATAACGGCTGAGGATGCACTTTATAAAATTAAAATGGAAAGTATGTGATTTAAGGTGGATGAAATCCTACATCAGATTAAGAATATAATATTATTTGACTGAATCTATATAAAAGTGAAACTTGGAATGCATTTGACACCAGTTTTATTGGCCTAACTATTGATTTTCAACACAATTGTAGTTAAAACATTTTTCCTATACAAAATAATTGATTTTGGGTTCGGGAAAACAGTGCACTCAGCTCAAAAATCAAATGGGCTGTAGCAAGAGGAATTGCGGTCACATCATAAAAGGTACTGCAAAACACTGACTACGATAGTTACAGCACTGGAATGAGCGAGAAAAATAAGAAGACAACTTAAGTGCCTTTATACAGATATATAAATATATAGATATATGGATGATACTGGATTTTAGGAAAAACCATTTCAGTCAATCTGTTTTTTAATCATTTTCAAATTACTTTTTCCCGTGCATGCAACGCACGTGTGCAATACTAGTTTTATATATGATAATATTAATTCCACAATTCACATATTTACTGCAGAATTACAGCCAAATATGAATTGTTTGCGTATTGTACATGGGATTTACATGTCGATAAGAATTCCAAATGACACTTCAAAGATGGACAAAATCTGAGAAAGAACACCGAAGGGAATGTGTTTCCTTGTGCATGCTTATGTACAGCAAAAAACCTGGAAGTTCACATGAGCAGATCTGCATATGCTTCGAGCCCTTGGCTGTGAAGACATTGCTTCAGCTTGTACAGCGCTCGATTCTCAAGTTGTCGAACCCTCTCCTTGGTTAACCCAAAAACAGTACCTATTTCAGATAATGATTTCAGTTGACCACCTTCAATACCATATCTCAGGCGAATTATTTTTCTCTCTTTAGGACTAAGAACGCTCAAGAGGCTACGGATATGTTGTCTCATCAACTGCTTTGCAACACTTACGTCTGGGATCTCAACCGTAGTGTCTGCAGTGATCTCCTGTAATGAATAATAATGATAACAAGATATCGTTATACCACTAAAATTCTTGAGATGATAAGCCATCTTTGTGTTAAATTGCAGGACATAACTTGTCCAATGCCAGTTTACATGATAATATTCTAATTCTAATGACTTAACTTAGGGCAGCCATACTTAACTTAGGGCAGCCATAGTCCACAAAAGAGAGTATCACGTTAACATTGTTCCATAGATATAGTATGATTTTGAGGTTTGCCTCTCTATAAGATGAAAACAAAGTTACCTGAAAAGTAGTATCTTGATCCATCCATATAGGTTGTTGCATAGAAAGCGGTATTCTTGCTGTAAATAGCAATTTCTCAAGTTTCTCGACTGTGATTCCAGCAGTTGCTGCTATTTCCGCTTTTGTTGGATGATGATTACCTTGTTGAATGCATAATCTTTTGGCTTCTTTAACTTTGGACAGCAGTCCGTACAAATTCTCCTGCAACATAAATATGTGTGATTCAACTTTGTTGGAAAGTCAATATGCACTAGGAAAATGTATTTGATGAGTGCATTAAGAAAATGTTGAATAACTAGATATCAATAAAATAAAAATTGAGTTAAAAAACGTAGTTGTGTGTTAAAATGAAACTTTTCAATACTGTAAGAGAGCAGTATTACTGGCAAACGGATCGTCCTGGAATGTCGAAATATGGCTTTCCTAATTGCATGCCTTATCCACCAGTACGCATAAGTAGCAAATCTGCATCCTGCTTGGGGTTTGAACTTCTCAACACTCCTCATAAGACCCATGCTTCCCTCCTGCAATTGACATCCACCAATAAATGAATTGCCTTGTATTGTAAGGGCTTGGAGGTTAACCAAGCATCCTTGTTTTGTAAAATTGTCTCAAGAACAAAAACACAGTCGGAGCGAGTTTGGCTAACAACCAACACCCCCCACCCCACCCCCACCCAAAAATAAACGTAAGAGTACTTCACCAGAGAGCAAGTGAAGATAGAGCAGGTTTTAGGAAGCTCGAGAAGAAAAAAAAATTTGTTTCTAATCAGTAAACATAAACAGAGTACCAGAAAAAGGAAATAAAACTTATTTATAGTTAATCAAATTCATTTAGCTACTACGTAAATTTTTGCTTTGCCAAACATGCGGTATTTTTTACCAAAGTTACTTGCATGTTTTATCCTGGAAAATAAAGTTATTTCGATCTAACTTTTGACCAGAGAGATATGCTTGGCTTGGAAGATACTATTATGTACCTTTTTTTGTTGGGGGGAGAAGTTTTGTGGTTTTTTTGTTGGGGTGTGTGCCCGGGGGGTGTTAGCCAAAGATGCTCGTATATTGAAGAATTGGGCCTATATTCAGTCATCAAAACTCAGTGGAAGTGATAAAATAAAATAATGAGCTTCAGTTCACCTGCAATAGATCCTGTAGGTTGAGACCTTGCCAGTGGTACTGCTTGGCAATATGAACAACCATGCGGAAGTTGGCATAAATTAACTTCTCTCGGCTGCTGTAACCACAGTGAAGATGTGACTGCAAGGTTTGACAACTAACTCCAACAGCTTCAGCCCACTCAAAAAGCGTAGGTTCACGGGAGAACTGGGTTTGGAGCCTACCCTTCACTTCTTCTAGTTTCATTAGTTCCTGATACAAGAAAGATATCATTATCAGCACAATTTAGAATCAGATTTAGATTAAAAAGGAAAAAAAATTGCATGTGAAGTACCTGTATTTTCACTATTAGTTCACACTCTTCTTTTGCAGTCAAAAGTTTTCTCGTTGCTGGATCGCCCAAGAACAATCGAAGGGGATCATTAGGATCAAACCCTTCACCAATACTTTTTCGGATTTCTGACCTCACTGGTTGGTTGCTCTCCTGAACCTCAAATTTTGACTTTGGACGCCTTCGTCTTTTAGTTTGCCTCTCCAGGAGACGTGTTGACCTCACAGTTCTTTTAGCTTGCATGGGGGCATTTACCAGAAATCTAGACAATCAACGTAACATAAGTAAGCTTGAAACGTTTAGTTACAAGTGAAATGCTTTGGAAGCGGAGATATAGAGCATATATGGCTAACCTTTAAACGTTTAGTTATAAGTCAATAATTTACATTCTGAACAGTGAATTGTTTTTTCACATTTATCAAAACCGGAAATTCTTCTTTCAACAGTAAACAAGAGTTGTAAACTTTCTAGTTAAAAGAAAACGAAGCAGAAACAGACTCATGCTCGCAAACAAGTATTTACACGTTTTACTATTTTATGGGCTTGGGGCATTTACCAGAAATCTAGACAATCAACGTAACATAAGTAAGCTTGAAACGTTTAGTTACAATTGAAATGCTTTGGAAGCGGAGATATAGAGCATATATGGCTAACCTTGAAACGTTTAGTTATAAGTCAATAATTTACATTCTGAACAGTGAATTGTTTTTTCACATTTATCAAAACCGGAAATTCTTCTTTTAACAGTAAACAAGAGTTGTAAACTTTCTAGTTAAAAGAAAACGAAGCAGAAAGAGACTCATGCTCGCAAACAAGTATTTACACGTTTTACTATTTTATGGGCTTAGCAAACCATGATCACATGAGAAAGTAAAAGAAAAATATGAAAATTGCAGGCACAAAAATACTCACGTTGGACCGAGAGAGTCATCAAGATCTACCAAAAATGATTTAGTGCTTTCAGCAATTGAGGCTGCTTCTTTGGATACTGACAGAGCTTTCCTTGCAAGGGAAACAACATTGTCTGGCTGTAAACCAGTAATCTGCTCCTCTTTACGAAGAATAGATTGCAGGGTCATAGACGAGGACTGAGCTTCCTTTGTTTGTAAGGATGGCAATCTGGTAGAAAGCATCAGGTTGATAGTTAGAAAAGGGTTCAGCCATGAAGAGTGATATGCATATAATGTTAGTAGTATCTTGTATCAGATGGCAAAGAAGTTAAGTTTGGCAGTTCCAAAAATCTTACAAGTACCATAAGTCAGGCAAATGTTGCAACCGAGGTTGGAAATCATTTATATGTTGGTCAGAATCAACAATGTTATTCTCTTCATTCCCTGAGGGCAAACGTCTCATCAGCCTCCTCCTATCCAGTGTTGCCTTTGATCAGGGAAAAAAGGACCACATTATCAACAGATAGAAATAATGACTTATCTTACAAATTAGCAACATTTAACTTCAAACTTGCAAGAAGATTGAAATTTGGTAGCCAGCACTAAGAGTAGAAGAAATGACAGCAGCAAAAAAAAGAAGTATCAAAATGAAACCCCATATACCAATTATTCCTTTTTTTTTTCACTAAATATTTTAAGAATTTTATCGAATCCAATTCTACTTCTACTGATATAAAGGTGCTTACTAAGAGAATCTCACCTGAACTGTGCTATCTTCCTTTTGTTGCAATAATGGCTGGCTCTTATCATACTGTTCCTGACTTAGAATTGATGAGGAAAAATGTCGACCTGAAGAACTAGTTGACACAGAGGTAACTGCAGGAGCAACTTGCTCATGAAGCATCAGAACTGCAAAATTTACCGTGTAAGATGAATTGAAATGTTCTTTTCCTTCTCTCAAAAATAAAAGGAAATATTTTCATTTCTTTTGTTTGGATAACAAGAATTCCGCCATCATTAGATTAGACCTACATATCAAGACAATAGGTTATGATCCCACAGAAAGCAGATCAAATTCAGAAGGCAATGTTTACTCCTTTGATTATATCTCTCCCTTAAATAGCATCGGACAAAACCTTACATGTATGTTTGGTACACTTTAGAGCTTGTTCTTGGGAACTTTATCTGAACTAATAAATTTATCAAATCAATGCCAACCAAACTTTCTTCACAAAAACAAATTTTCACACTTTTCAATAATCCTTCTTTACATTTCCACCACACATCCTACTCTAAATATCACTTCCCTTTACATAAAGCTAGCAAGAAGAAGCACTTAATAATCCAGAAAAGAGATTTAGTATAAAATTGAATGGATGCTAGGAAGTAAATGATATTAACAGGATTAAGGAGGATAAAATTCATTTAATTTTCTCAGTAAAACAGTGTGGAGTACAAGATGGAATTAGACTTGATAAGGTAGATAGTGTAAATGCCTCTGTAAGCAAAATATTTTTATTACAAAATAGAAATTGGTCAAACCAATCACGTTCACATACTTTTATGGGACCCACATGTACTAGCCAAATCTTTGCCACTAATTTATATTTATTCTACTCTATTCTGAAACAGAAATAGCTCACTAAAAGGCGGATATTACGATGCATTAAAATATTATCTTCCTTAATCCACTTAATGCCATTTGCCTTACATTATAACATCTACGCTAATTCGTACTAAACTTTTATCCACTCTAATCTGACGTGCCAAATGTGCGCTTAGCTTTGTCCAAATACTTATGCTACATGCTAACAAGAATTCATTAAAACATTGATGTCAAAACACTAGTAGATTTGACTTGTAATGAGATGAAGTGAAAGCTCTTATCAGATATGAGCAATGGCAGCATTTCAAAGTTTAGGACACCAAAGTACATTTGGAATGAACTCAAATCCTATGTTTTGAAATAAGTTCTATAAACCATGGCTGGAGAAGTTCCATGTTGATATAAATGTGCAATATTTAATTGCTTAAACAAGCAGTGATCATATATTACTCTTACTCATATACTTCCTTTTCTCAGCCAAGAGATATTTATAAATTTGCATCAGCACGCAACAAAGGTTTCATATAATATCAGAAGTATTCATTAATGTTGTATTGTCACTTGTCAGTGTATATAAAAGCCATGCAAAATTAGAATGCTCTAGATAGCTTGCCACTGCATAAAAGTTCTCATGAAATTAAGCATTATACAGTCAGTAGATTGCAAGAGTCCAAATGTATGGTTTCTCGTCATGTCATGTTTTCCTAGAATAGAGACTAAAGGCTCAATCTTAATAATTCAGCATCAAATTTTGTTTATTCCAATTCATCTGACCAATACAAAAATCTTAAATTTCTAACTAATCTATAATTTTCTCAATTATCCACCAATTCAACACCATAACTGATGCAACACGAAGAAAATAGAGGCAGTTTCTTGAATGCAAGAAAACAGAAACATAGGAAGGGCTTAAATAGTAAACAAACTTGGAGTGATTAGTACAATACAAAATATGCATTTAAGATTCTTTAACTTTTTTAGTTTCAGGTGCGGATAGAAGTTACAAACATCAATGTCGACCCACAATATCATTATAATTACAAATTGGTTGATCAAATTTGTTAGTAGAGACAAGGAATGAAATGTATCCTAATTTCCCCATCCAGAACCATGTCCAAATCAAATCAAATGACACCACACATCTAATAACCATGCACAGATCAACCTAAAAGATTTTCAGGTACAGTTAATTCAAACAAAATATAAGCTCTAAAATCGCCACTGGCCATGAAAGTACACATTCTTGTGAGAATTCATCTTCAGTTTTTGCAGGTTATTGGTCAATGCCGGTCAACATATTTAGACAGACTTTCAAAATGAAGTAGTTTTCTGTAAAGTAAATAAATAAACACCATCTTACACGAGCATAAGAAACAGACCACAAATTATGAAACCATATCCATTTCTTGACCTTTGGCGTGCTCATACCTACTCACGGCTGCAAACTGACAACAAAACCTACTCAAGAAACAGTCGGAATTCAATTAACATACCTGAAGAAGACGAGAAACCAAAATTTCTAAGATAGGTCCTCGAAGTAAATTGTGAAGGGGAAGAAATCAAGCTCCTTCCTGCCTCCATGAAGTTCTTCTGTTATAGAAAAGCTGAGGGAAAAAATGTTGGGGGTGGGGGGGGACAAAAAATCTCTTTCAGTGTTTAGTATTTAATGCAATGACACCCATGCGTGCATTTAGACCGAGTTACGTTTTCTGGAGGCAGCAAAATGAGAAGGGAAGTTTACTACAGATCTCAAGAATCAGACTGTTGATAAACCCACCATTTGAATGGATGAGGTTTTAGCTTCTTCTCAACTTTGGGATTTTTCATTGACCAATATACCCCAGAGAAATGTCCATAATTACGTTCAACCCTTTGGTAAAGTCCAGCTATCTAGCCCATTGACCGGAGATCAAACTATATACCAATAACCAATATATGGTAAATTTTGACTAATCTCGTTTCACGGCGAGACGTGTCACCTGAGAAATTAAGGAAGGTGTATTTAATTAAGACGTTTACACGACGCTCTTCCGATCTTCTAAAATCTTAAAGTATTTAATTGAGACTTTTAAAGACTTTTTAAAAGTCGGTGTATTTAATTAAGACGTTTATAGACATTTTAAGACTTCTAAAATCTTAAAGTATTTAATTGACTTTTAAAGACTTTTTAAAAGTCTTTTAAAAAGTCTTTAAAAGTCAATTAAATACTTTAAGATTTTAGAAGTCTTAAAATGTCTATAAACGTCTTAATTAAATACACCTTCCTTAATTTCTCAGGTGCCACGTATCGCCATGAAACGGGATTAGTCAAAATTTACCATATATTGGTTATTGGTATATAGTTTGAACTTCCTTAAAAGTCTCAACGTATTTAATTGAGAATTTTTTAAAGTCTAAAAAAGTCATGATGTATTTAAATTGTATAAGACTTTTTAGGATTTCTCTATAATCTAGGCATTCTAAGACTTCTAAGAGAAAATATAAATAGCAAATCACATCACAAAATCTCATCTACAATCATGAGATTTGAGAAAAGCCATAAAAGATGAAGTAAAGAAAAAAGAAATGCAACTTTGGTTCTTTAAAATAGTGTTTCAAGTGTTGATTGATTTTTTCTTTCTTCATAAGGTCCTGTAAGAGATTGAACAATTTTACTGATTTCTTTGATAATAGATATTGAATTACCCTTTTTGGGATAAATATATTGAATGAATATGTGAACGATGAGATAAGACTTTTTAAAAAAAAAATCTATCAATTTTTTCCATGTTACTAGCATGGATATGAAGAACTATTTCATTATTATTGACATTTTTTTATTGACATTTGATTATACTTTATTATTACTATTATTATGAATTCATTATACTTTTTAATGATGAATAATTCATTCATTAGTATTTCGTATCCTTTTAATAATATAATGGAATATAAATTTTTTATTATTATTTTATGTCATCTTTGTTCCATATCACTATTCAGTATTGTTACAAAGTTGTGGAGTGGAATTTTATGGAGGCAAAATACCCTTTCAATTATGGTTTTAATGCAAATTGAATTTTATAAGAAATCATTTTTTTTTAAGAAATAATACAAAAGTCTTGATATGTCCTAAAAATTCTTTAATGAAAGTTTAGAAAAGTCTTAAACGAAAATCCACAAAAGTCTAGATATGCTTTCCTCGACTCTCAACAAATCCATAAAAATCAAATCAAATCTGAAAAAGTCCACAAAAGTCTCATACTTAAAAAAGTCTTTAAAAGTTTTGAGAAGTCTCAATTGAATACACCCCATAAAACTATGCATCCTGCATCGGGCATATGGTACTAGATGATTTATAAATTGACTGAATTAGAGGCCTCAACCTCTCAAGTTTGGGAAAAATTGCATATGAGATCCTTAACATTTAAACACTCGAGTACAGTACGTGTGAGTTGAAAATAAAAAAAATAGAAAAAACAGAGAAACTATTGGTTTGCAATTTGGGCGGAAAACCAACCAACCAACCCAAAACAGAGCCCTATGTGTTCTGCACATGCAAACATTACTGATGTTTTGCCCATACACCGTGTAATTTTTCTATGGGGATCACATGATCCACAATTATAGAGCCCACATGCACACGTGACACCATTGGGCACCCACACACACACACATGGCGCTCATGTGACAGCCACATGTGTGCCACGTGTGCACATTGTCTCGAAACTCCAATCTCCATAGAAAATTCATACAATGTTCGTCCAATCTCGAAACCAACAATAATATGTTCATAGTGTGTCATACATCAGCATATTATAGAACTCTCCAAAGAACATGCATGACATGCAAATTTACTAGTATTTAAGCATAAAAATTACCCGATGAATCCTTCAAAACAAATAAATAAATAAATAAAAATAAAAATAAAAAGAGAGAAGTTTACCCAATGAATCAGTAATGCTGAAAAGCAGTTCAACCAAATTACAAATCCATATAACACAACTAAGTAACCAGATAAAATAATAAGTTACATGTCTGGTCCTGGTACCTTACATAAATATCTACATGGAATAATGAAGATCATTTTTCACCACCAACTTCAAAAATTCTCCGCAGCAGTTGTGTACACTGCTCCGGTTCCAATAATTGCTGCGAAACCAGAGAGCCAAGAGGACAGCGGCCGACTCATTTAACTTCGGTAGTCGCCAAGTACAACAGTCTATTTTATTCTACACTCTGAACCATCAAAATCGGGTCTTTACAGGCTTTGATGAACAATCAACCTCCATCGCCAACTACCTTAACCAAGAATCTCCTTTTACCTTTAGTTTTATTTTCCCCAGGATCTGGCATTGACTCTCTACGTTTTAAAGGTGCCTGTGGATTGCCTAGCCCAGCCGATTCCTCCACTATTTGATTCACCATTTTCACAACTTCACTCATTGCTGGGCGAGCTTTCCGGTGTCTGGCCAAGCAGCGGTTGGCTACTAGTGCCAGCTTCTGGGCTGATTTGTGGAGAAGCTTCACTTCAAGCCTTGGATCTACTATATGCTGAAACTTCTTAGTCTCTGATATGTATGGTCTTATCCACTCTAAAAGCTTCTGCTCCCGTCTGGGGCGATTCCGATCCAAGGGGCGCCTACCTGTAATTAGTTCAAAAAGAAAGACTCCATAGCTCCACACGTCACTCTTGGATGTCAAACGACCTGTTTGAACGTATTCAGGAGCTGCATATCCCATTGTTCCAACAACCTGATCAGATAGAGAAAACAGAATGGAAAAGTAATGAAAACCAACAAGATTTGCAATAAAATAGTTGTGTTTCAGACTAAGAAAATTTCCAAGTTCTTTAGAAAAAGTATCATATTTCATACCTTACCGAGTTTTAGACCATACAAAATTATTTCAAAATAACAAACACAAGGAAGTCAACAGCTGTTATGCATAGTGACCATACCGCAGTTGATACATGACTAAGTCCTTCCGCGGGGCCCAGACGCGCCAATCCGAAGTCTGATAACTTAGCATTCCATTGCTCGTCTAGGAGAATGTTCGAAGATTTGAAATCTCGAAAGATGATCTACAGTGTACATAAATTACAACATGAGAAACATCAGTTGTAATGCAGCAGAAAACGTGAGATTATAGCATTTCAATTTCAATGCACACATTCAAGCTGAAACAATTTTTTGCCTGCCCATAATGACAATATTATTTGTTTATCATGCTGTCTGGATACGAATGGACAGTTAACTACACACTACTTTTATCTTCCTTTTCTCCCCTCATCTGCTCCAATCTACTTATCAGACATGCCAATCATACCCTTAAAAAGTAAAGAAATAAATCTATTGTGCTAGTTATGGAGGGAATAAGTGGTGAAGAAAATCAATTAACATTCAGAAAAATGAACAAACGACCTGAAAATCCATTTCCTCGTGCAGGTATGCTAAGCCACGAGCGGCATCTAGGGCTATCTTCAGCCTCATAGGCCAAGAGAGAGGTGTCTCTGTCTTAGATGATAAATGATCATCAACACTTCCATTAGGCATATATTCATATACTAGAAGCCGTTGGATTCCCCTTTCATCATCCTCTGCACAATACCCAATGAGCTTCACGAGATTTGGATGTTCAACGACACCAAGAACGTTAACTTCTGTCACCCATTCTTTGTGGCCCTATCATGTAAGCCATGAATTCTAGTTAGAAAAGAATATTCCTCTTTCAGAAGTCATTTCCAAGTGTAACAAACCATAAGAATACTAATATAAGAAATGTAATCTACCACAAATATGAACGAACTAGTAGAAGAATGACAGTCACTCCAACATTTGGCTCAATAAAAATCACTGAGATCCTCATAGCATAAAACGTGTCAGGAAGCAAAGCATTTTATATTACCCCAAGAGATATATCGCACACCATATTGAGAGTGAATTTCATATTAAGATAAAAGGAGAAAAGACAAGAAGAACTTCACAGAAGCTTAATCTTTTTATATATTCCTCATATATGTATTGTAAAAAGTTAGCTGAAGTTAGATCATACACGTCCAGGAGAAAGTTGTTCTTAGTTGTACTAAATTCCAATGTTCAACTCAACAGTTATATAGCTTGATTAATCCTATGAACCATTAAAAGAAGAAGAAAAAAAAAGCTATCTAATAATATTTCATACTTCCTCTAAAAAAAGATGTTCCCTACTCCAAGCTGTGAGAGGAAAAAGAGAAGAGACGATGAAAGAACTACAAGAAAAAGTGTAAAAAGAAAGAGAACCTACCTGAATTCCCCTATTACCAAGTTGTTTTACAGCAACATCAAGTTTTTTAGCTGGATCTTCCAAACTCCTTAGCATGCCTTTAAATACAGTTCCAAACCCACCTTCTCCAAGCTTCGCAGAGAGGCTGAAGTTTTTTGTGGTCTGTTTGAGCTCTGAAAATGTAAGAACTCTGAGATTGCTGGGCCTTTCAGACAAATTTGGGAGTTGGCTTCTTCCTCGGGACTCTGTGCTTGTCTCTGAAGCATTCTGAGAATTGAATTCAGATGCCGATGGCCTCACTTCCTGATCAGTAAATGAGGACTGATTCGGTTCCCTCTTCTTCTTTCCAATGTAGAACAGGAAACACTTCATAGCCCTAAATACTTTGGCCATTGTAGCTGTTGAACACAGACCTCTTGAAACTAAGAAAAATAGTTTAAGGACATGTTTGGTGTCTGTGCAATACTTGAAAGTATAAATGGACAAAATTTTAGCCTCCCTCTTTCTTTCTTTGTTTTTTTTTTTTTTTTTTTTTTTTTCAAACACACTGCCAAGCAATTCTGATGCAGAAACAAACACCTATTATGAGGTAGAACCCAACCAAATGAATGAGATCCGACTTAAGAACTCATAAACTACCATCTACATACATTTATCAAACAATTAAGTAAAACAGTATTTTTCTTTACTACGTCTGAACCAGCCTAAAAATACAAACCAATTTAAGAACAACACACCAGGAATCTGAGAGAAATCGACATAGTATTATCCACGGCAACACAAAAAACAGATAATTTACAAGTTCTGCACAAAATCAGAGTATCATCCATGATACAATCCCTCTCATGATTAGCAGATAACCTACCTCTATACAGGACACAACAAGCATAATAATTTCATAAAAAGCTCACATTTTAATTCTCAATTTAGTCTACTAGGAATCTGATCTAAAGACGCCAAAAAAATTGCGATATCATTCTTGCTTTATGTACACAAAGAACAGCCCAATTTTTGCTTTGTTTCAAAGAGAGACTTCACAGCAATATTAAAGAACCCACGTCAATCTCAGCTACAAAAACTCAAATTTATGACTTTCTATACCAAGATTTCATGCTGCAGAACCGCATAAAAAACCCACATACAGTTTTGAATTATCTAACTCAAAGTAAAACGAAATTCTGGTCCATCAAGACTTTACCTTTAGTCGTCTTCTCAATCTGGTACCAATCAGAGGCTTGTGTTCTTGCCCTCCTCCTCCGCATAAATTACCAGACAAGAAAACCAGATTTTTTTTGTGGTATACACTATTGGTGATCTAGGGAGACCCGGCAAAAGAAAAAGACTTTCGACCACCGCAGAGAGATACAGAGGACTTTGATGACTCGGTATTGGAAGTCTTGTATAACCCAGTAATACACGGCAAGCATTTATGACGAAATTTGCTAAGGAAAAGCGTAGGCTAGTCTTGTTAGATTTTCGCCGCGAGCGAATCTGGAGCTTTAGTCAGACTGCATTTATGACTGCCAGTTTTCATTTATAAATCATTTGTACTTCCTCTTGGAAAGGAGAAATTCGTATAGTTTTTGCATCAATTAATGAAAGTTTTAATTTTTTTTTTTTTTCATATATTTTAAATTTTCATGACTCATGATTATAGTAGTTTTTAAATTCAAAATTAATAGGAACCCTTTTAAATTTTCCCATTTCTTTTTTAATTAGAAATAAATTGTAGGATTGGTCAAAAAAAAAGAAATAAATCGTAGGAAAGAGAATCCAAGTCTTGATCATAGATGTGAAAAATCTACTGAATGTGATTAGACCATGGGGCAATTTCCATTTCTTGTACGAATGAAATATATAATGTTGACAAAGACAAATAAACCGGATTTCCATTTATGTTCTCGCACTGGCGGAATTGGACAAGAAATATTAGTATTCACACGGCGAGACTGCGGCCATTGAGGTCAATCTACAAAGCTTCAAATTTATGTTGGTGGGCGAAGTCAAGTTCACCTTTTCTACTAAAAAAATCTCATTTTCATACACATACCCACCCTATAATATTATTTATTTTAGTGAATAATATGACTAAGAATTACCACTTTTATGGTGAAAACTGCCTGCAAATTTTGAAAACGATGAAAAATTGTTCAACTGGAAAAGATAATGGACATATAGCAATGGGTTAATTTCACAAATCGTCCCCAACCTTTAGGTTAAGAATCGGTTTCGTCCTCAACCTTTTTTAAGACACACCACAGCCCCCAACCTTTTAAAAATGCACACAAATCGTCCTTATTGCTACTATTCAGCCAAATTTTTTTGAAAAAGACGATTATACCCCCATAAACATTTTAAACTTTTTTTTAAAAATGGTTAAAAATAATAAAACCCACCCCACCCCACGTCTCCCTTGCCGCCGACAGCCGGAATGGTTCATTCCGGCGGCCAAAAATGGGGGGGATTCACCCCCCCATTTTAGCCGAAAATGGCAGTCAAATGGCTGCCAATTCCGGCAGAAATGGGGGGGGTGAATCCCCCCAATTTTGCTGCCAGAAAATACTGCTGGAAATGACAGCCATTCCATTCTGGAAGCAAAATGCTGTCGGAAATGGCAGCCAACCCATTTTGCTGTCAGAAATGGCAGTGAAATGGGGGGGAATATTTTGCTGTCATTCTGGCAGCAAAATGCTGCCATTTCCTGTAGAAATGGAGGGGATTCACCCCCCCATTTTGCTGCCAGAAATGGCAGCCAAATAGCTGCCATTTCCGGCATAAATGGGGGGATTCACCCCCCTTTTTGGCTACTGGCAATACTGCCAGCGGCAAAGGAGACGTGGGGGTGGGGTTTTTTATTATTTTTAAATATTTTTAAAAAAAGTTTAAAATGTTTATGGGGTATAATCGTCTTTTTCATAAAAATTTGACGGAATAGTGGCAATAGGGACGATTTGTGTGCATTTTTGAAAGGTTGGGGGCTGTAGTGTGTCTTAAAAAAAGTTGGAAACGAAACATGTTCTTAACCTAAAGATTGGGGACGATTTGCGAAATTAACACTATAACAATATATATGATCGTTTTGTGTATAAAGTAGAAGACCTACTTACAATTGATGATTGTCATTTTCTTATTCCGGTTTTTTACTAATAAAATATTGTTATGCAAGTGGTTGCATATTTGGTTAAAATTTTTCAATAATACTTCCTTTCTTTTTTTTTTATTGGCATCAAGTATCACAGCTTGTGTCGCACTAATTCTGGGCCTCTAAGACCCCACCCCTAAAACCCTTGAGGAGGTAAGTCGCGAAATATACCTTGAATGGACCCTAGTGTCCCTCACATACTGTACACTTCTATGTACAATGGGCAATCTGCCGCACCTGATAATTGAAATAATACTTCCTTTTTTAATACAACAGGAGGGAGATGGGGAAGGAATAGATGAATGTGGTTGGAATTGGAGCGTCATACTCAAAAACTTGAGTATTTAACAATTATAACAAAATTCAAACCACTTTTCAATAATTTTGAAGTTGTTTGTAGTTTAATTAACATGTCGTAAAATTATGTACACGTTCTTCTGTACGTATATTTTATAATAATATAAGTAAAAGGGAGATATTTTTATCCCCAAATGAGTGTGACATGCTTAGTTAACCATTATGTAATAGTTATTTGTGAGTCATGAAATCTATTACTTACATATACACATTCAATCTACAATGATTAACTAAGATATGTCACTTTTTCATATCAAATAGAAATGTCTCCGAGATCGGAAGAGCGTCGATATTTTATTATTATTGTTAGCAGATTTTGCTCTTGAAGTTTGAAAAGTTTGTGCAGAAGGTGCTAAAATTTGCTGACTAGAATTTATAAAGAATGCCAACTAATATTTGGAATATGATGAAGCCAGTGACAATATATAAATGCCTCCTAACAAACAGCAAAATGTTATTTCACAAAAAAAGAATAAATAAATAAATAAAATAAAAAACTAAATGTCTTTATAATTCTCTTGTTTGAATTACCAATTTACAATACATGAATCACGATGCTAAACCTATGATCGTGGACACTGTACAATACAAAATAACGGAAGTACAATTGTCATCCGCATATATTTCTCTTTTTTTTGTTTTTTATTTATTTTGAATTTGAATGTGGGTGAGTAAGAAAAAGAAGAAAAAGCATGTTTTTCTACTTCGTTCATACCATTTTCCTTGTATGGCTGCTATTTTTTTCCTTATTACTATGTAAATATATTTAATTGATTGATACTATTTGGTGGAAACAAGAAGAAGAATAACAATATTTTACAATTTATTTTCTTTTAAAATAAGATCGATCTAGATGTTTACTTCAATATAAGAATGATTAATTGCCTAAAGAGAGTGCAGCGGAATATACCTTTGACAAGCAATTAATCACACGAATAATTGGTAAGAACTGCTAGCTCCCAACCCTTTGATCTTCTCCAGAATGCTTCCAAGCCTTGGATTGCACCAACGAGTAGGCGCCGCTAAGAATTCTCCAAAACTTGACACAATAGTCGAACAGTAGAGAATTAATTCTCTACAAGAATATTGTAGAATAAAGTGTCAATATTTATTCTTGGTTCAGGACTAAATATTTTTGGTTGAAACATTAAATGTATCTACTGTACTTCCAAAGTACCTATTTAATATTTTCTCAAAGCAATCAATGGCACTTTATTATTTTTTTTAATTAACAAGTTTGTAAATAATAAACATCACATTTATTCGATAAATAAATAATTGTTTATTTACAGTTCAATCAACTACACTTGATTGGGCATAAATCTCAACAATACTCCCACTTGTCCTAATGTGTATGTTTCATGTCATGCATGCCCATAGCATCTAGATGACCATCGAAGTTCTTAGCTGGTAAACTCTTTGTAAATGGATCCGCTAGGTTATTTGCCGAGGCAATTTTGCAAACCATCACATCCTCATGCTGAACAATCTCTCTTAAGAGATGATACTTCCGCTTAATGTGTTTCTCTCTTTGATGACTTCTTAGTTCTTTTGTATTGGCTACTACCCCGCTATTATCGCAATAAAGCATAATAGGGGTATCCGCAGTAGGTATTACCTCAAGATCCGTAAGGAATTTTTGAAGCTAAACGGCTTCTTTTGCTGCCTCACAAGCTACTACATACTCAGCTTCGATGTGGAGTCTGTCACGCACGATTGCTTCATGCTCCTCCATACTATAGCACCGCTACCAAGAGTAAACACCGCCCCTGACGTGGACTTACGAGAATCCACGTCAGACTGAAAGTCTGAGTCAGTATATCCAATTGGAACTAATTCATGCACTGAGTGCACCAGCATATAATTGATCGTTATCCGAAGGTACTTGAATATATGCTTTACCGCCACCCAGTGCTCTGGTCTTGGATTTGATTGAAACCGACTCACCATCCCAATAGCATAACAATTGTCTGATCTAGTGCAAAGTATAGCATACATGAGACTACCCACTACTGAGGCATAAAGTATCCTACTCATGCGTTCTACCTCATTTGGAGACTTAGGACAATGTCCCTTTAATAGGTAAACTCTATTCCTGAAAGGTAGAAACCCTTTCTTTGAATCCTGCATTGCAAACCTAACCAATATTTTGTTTATGTATAAAGCTTGTGACAAGGCTATCTGCATATTCTTATGATCCCATATGATCTGGATCCCCAAAACATAACTAGCCTCACCCAAGTCCTTCATACAGAACTGTTGGGCCAGACACGCTTTCACAGCAGACAACGTTGCTACAACGTATCCGATAAATAATATGTCACCACATAAAGCACCAAAAAAACTATCTTATTTTCCTGCTTCTTTTTATAGACGCAGGGTTCGTCAAAGTTCTGATCAAAACCATATGTTTTAATCACTTCTTCAAATCTTTTGTTCCAAGACCTAGATGCTTACTTAAGTCCATATATGGGCCTCTGCAATTTGCAGACCTTTTTTTTTTATGTCCCAAAACAATAAACACATCTGGTTGTACCATGTAGATACATTCGTCAAGCCATCCATTTAAAAATGCGGTCTTGACATCCATTTGCCAAATTTCATAACCAAAATAAGCGGCAATGGATAAGAGAATCCTAATAGATTTTAGAATGGTACGGGAGAAAATCCCTCATCGTAATCAATCTTCTCTCCGGGTAAAACCCTTGGCCACCAATCTTGCTTTGAAGGTTTTAACCTTCCTATCCACTCTTCTCTTCCTCTTGTAGACCCACTTACATCCTATGGGTTTTATCCCTTCGGGTGCATCCAAAAGTTCCCAGACTTTATTAGAGTACATTGACTACATTTCAAAGTCCACTGCATTCTTCCAGAACTCTGCATCCACATCCTCCATTGCTTCTTTGAACGTAGTCGGACCATCCTCTTGTTTTGTGGAGATCGTAGTATAGAGTTCTGCCACTAACAAGTACCTTGCAGGTTTCTTGATAACCATCTAACTACGTCTAAGTGGTTGAGGTTCTTGGATCTCCTAATTGGGCTGCGCAACTTCGATTCCGGTGTTTGTTACCGGTTTGACATTCTCTTCATCCATCTCCTCAATATATTGAGGCCAGCTTTCTTGAGGCAAAGGCTCTTTACTCCCACTCAATTCCTTCACTCTACAGATCCTCCCAGTTAGGTATTCTTTATTAGGAATCTCAGGTTGTGTTCCCGAATTAGATGACTTAGGATTAGAATCATTTATCTTGTCTAACACAATCCTGGATTTAGATTCCTGGTCTTCTATGTACTTGTCCTCTAAGAAAGTTGCATTTGTTAAAACAAATACTTTCTTATCCTGAGAACTATAGAAATGATATCCCATATTTCCTTTTAGGTAGCCTACGAATAAGCATATTTCTGTCTTTGATTCCAACTTCTCAGTCTTTCCTTTCAGCATATGTGATGGACAACCCCAAATATATATATATATATATATATCGCAAATTTGGTTTATGACCATTCCATAATTCCAGGAGAGTTTTGGAAACCGACTTAGAAGGTACTAGATTAAGGATATACGCAACTGCCTGAAGTGCGTATCCCCAAAAGGATGCTGGCAGTGTTGAGAAACTCATAATTGATCATACCATGTCCAACAAAGTCCGGTTTCTTCTTTCTGACATGCCATTCTGCAGGGGAGTCCCTTGCATGGTTAGTTGGGATATAGTCCCATGTTCTGATAGGTACTTCTTGAATTCACCTGAAAGTATTCACCTCTTCAATTTGATCGAAGGGTTTTAATACTTTTACCTAATTGTTTCTCGACCTTAGCCAGAAACTCCTTGAATTTTTCAAACGTTTCAGAGTTTCGAGTCATTAAGTACACGTGGCCATATCTTGAGCATTCATCCGTGAATGTCACCAAATACTCATGGCGGTTTCATGTTGGTGTGTTCAAAGGACCACAAACATCTGAATGGATTAATTCCAAGACCTCATTGGTCTTACGACCCTTTGTAGAAAATGGCCTCTTGGTCATCTTACCTTCAAAACAAGACTCACAAGTTGGTATAGACCCGACCTCTAAACCAATTAAAGGTCCACCCTTGGCCAACCTTTCGATCATGTTCAAGTTGATGTGCCCAAGTCTAAGATGTCATAGGTGAGTCTCATTAGTTGAAAAAATACTTTGTTTTTCAGCAACAATAGCATAATGTTCTATGGCAGCATGCTCTAGCATATAAAGACCATTATTCAAATATCAAGCACAAATATGAGTTTTATTCATTTAGATAAAAAAATGTTTTAAGTGTAGAATATACTGAATAACCTTACTCATATAAACGTGAAACTGAAATTAAATTTCTTTTCATTCGCGGGATAAAATAATAGTCTTTCAAAATTAAAGCCCTACCACTACCAAAATTAAAACAAATTGTGTCTATGCTAATGCCGATGCAACTTGTCCATTGCCCACGGTGATGGTTAATTCACCTTTGCTGAGTCTTCTTGTTCCCATTAGATTCTGCATATTAATGCAAATATGGTTAGTGGCTCCAAAATCTACTAGCAAATATTTCGTAGAGTCAACCACTAAACAAGTCTCAGCAAAGAAAGACTCAAATATATGCGCCTTTTTAGGCTTAGTACAGTCCTTCTTCCAGTGTCCCTTCTTGCCACAGTTGAAACATTTACCCTTGTGTTGTTTCTCTATTTTGGCAAAGTCCCTAATCCAGTGGAACGCTTCCTCTTCTTGCCCTTGGGTTTAGCCTTACGCTTAGAAGGTCCACTGGTAGCAATATATGCTTGACCGCCCTTATCCTTCAGAGCCAGTTCCACACGATGAAGTTGATTCATCAACTCACTCAACGTCATGTCAAGCATGTGCGTACGATCTCTATTTTAAACTGTGAAAACAGCTCATGTAGTGAATTTAGCACTATGTCTTGTTGAGTTTCTTGGTCAATTTGAGCCTCTAGAACTTATGCCTGGTTCAAGAGTGCAATCATGGTCATCATGTGCTCCTCTATCGGCGTTTCAGGTTTCATGCGTATGTTCTGAATGGCGCATATAGCCTCAAAACGATCTTGTCTATCCTTCTTCCCAAACATCTCGTAAAGGCTTTCCATTATGTCATAAGAGGAGCCCAAATAGTCATGTTTTTGCTGCAATACATTTACCCATAGATGCCTTAATATAGCAGTATGTCAATTTGTCAGCTTTAACCCACTTATCATAATCATCATTTTGGGCTTTAGTAGACATATCGTTAGTTTTTTCAGGGCATCCCTGTTCAAATATTACTCGATGTTATCAGCATTCTGTACGATCATGAGGTTGCATCTTCAATCGTGATAGTTTTCACCAGTAAGTACGTTTTTTGTTTAGTATAGTAGAGAGTCGATTGAGAGACATTTTGTATGACTGAAAATAAGCAAATAAGAAAATTAATAAAGCAATAACTATAATTTAGTGCATGATGCAATAATGCATGGGCAGTACCCATTAAACTACAAGAAGTACAACGATAACTTAATTCCAATGATTAGATGCTTACATTTTAGGCAAGGTCACAGTGATCTATTAATTAAGCTGTATTTTTCTCCCACTCAGTTTTCCCGTTAATCTAACACTAAAAGTCTTAACCAAAAACCTGCACCGTTCCCTTTGGTCACTAACTTTAAGGATTAGAGCCTCTTTAGGAAGTTAATCAGTAAAGTGATTTAAGTGTATAATTTTCCTCTAGATTCACAAAAACTTAGATTTTATAGAGTACTGCCATCTTTAGGATGATCAAACATTTCAAAATCCTATTTGTACAAATCCTCCTCTAAGGAATCCGATACTAAAATCAAGAACATCGAGTCCTCCTTTAGGAAGTTCGTCAATGGAGCTTTCATGAGACTTGATATTCTATTCTCTAAAATGAATTGACAGAAGGAGACCATGGGTTCTTAAACCCCCTCTCATTTAATATTTTAATAGCAATGGGGTCTAAATAATTTTTAAATAATTACCAATTCTTTGATTAATCAAATTAATTAAACAATCTAATTATTTATGTATTTCTGGTCTAATCAAATAAATTGGATAAAGGCTAACTAATGCATGAACATATAGAATCCTTAGAACGATGCTAATAATTCAAATCTATATGAATTATGCATGAGAATCATTCAATCATGGCATCCAAAGCAATACGATAATAAAGCTAATACAAACAATTATTTGTGGCCTCAAAACAAAACAAAGATTAAATTAGACCCTTGGGTTCAAGCCCAAAATAATTTAATCTCTATGTCTTTAGTCTGGTCCATGGTTTAGTTGGGCTCTCACTGTGTCAGATCAGCAATCAGGCTTATTTGGTCTCGAACACCATCTTGGGCTAAGCCCATGTATATTGTAACCCAATTATCAAATAATGGGCTCTTATAAATCAATGCAACAGACTAACGGATCCGCCTGAAACACTCATGGCCCAAGGCACGAAGATATCGGCCCAGACGGCGAGACCGACTTGAGCTGGCAAGCAGTACGGCAGTGTGCACAGCACCTGCGTACGCTACTGGGCAACACTTGACATGCTGCCACACGGACAACGCGAAGCGTTGTCTGTCGCAATGCTAGGCACTACTGTAGCTCCTACAGGCGCCGCCCGTTAGGCGATGTGCCTAACAGCACTAGGCGTTGTTGCACAGCACTTGCAAGTGTCCAGCAACGCTAGGTGCTGTTGTACAGCGCCTGCCGGCACTGTCTGCGGGTGAACGAGTTGCATAGTACCCGCTAGAGCTGCCCGTGGCGTGCACCAAGGCTGTCGGGTAGCAGCCTATGTTTGCCCGTCGTCCTCTCCTCTGTCTTGGACCTCGTTTTGCCTTTGGTCTTTCAAATTACAATTTACATAATCAAAACAAGAAATCCTATTCTAGAATATTACAAGGCAGAACCTATATCCCGGTTTTAGGATTTACCATTGATCTATTTAAAAAACCATAAATTGAATTTACAAACTCGATGCAAACCATATTACACACCAATAACCGAGCCACAAATTATTGTATAAAACCATAAATTAAATGAATCCATTCATACATAGAAACATTCATATAAACATCCATAAATACATAAGAATCGCTCAAAACTATAAAACATGCAATCCTATGGCGATATCACTTCCAATAGTGACTTCCAATAATGAAATAAAGATCAAAACACGCTCTGATACCAATTGGTGGAAACAAGAAAAACATGGCAATAATTTCAAAAATTATTTTCTTTTAAAACAGGATCGATCTAAATATTTAGTTCAATATAAGAATGATTAATTGTCTAAAGAGAATACAACAGAATATACCTTTGACAAGCAATTAATTTCATGAACCATTGGTAAGAACTGTTAGCTCCTAACCCAGTAACCCTTGAATATTATCTGGAATGCTTCTAAATCTTGGATTGCACTGGCGAGTGGGCGCCACTAGGAATTCTCCAAAACTAGACATAAGAGCCGAATCGTAGAAAATTAATTCTCTACAAGAATATTGTAAGGGGCGCTACTCTTCCTGAGATTGAGAAATAAGACCGCCACCTTCATCTATTTATAGGGAAAAATTTATGGCTCTTTCGTGTCTTGCAAGACAGGAGAGTTTTATTCCTAGTAGGTTTGTGAAAAACGTAGAATCCTTTTCCAAATAACTCTTTGACTTTCTAGAAACTTCCAGAGGGACCTAATCGGATTTACATAATTACACTTCCAATAATTAAATCTAGTCAAACTGATCCAAGCTGTCTGATTTAATTATTAATAATTCGTACATTCCATCAAAGACGAATTATTGCAACTCTTAATTATATAAATAATCAAAGAACCAAAAATAATTAGTCTCACAATTAATTATCCTCTTGACTTATCAATCTAATAGTTGATCCCCGTCTTATGATCTGATAATTAATTAGGCATGTACCTGACTGTATCACCTAATTAATTATACGCTTTACTTAACTCTCAATCATCACTACTATGATTTATATTTAGCATGGTGTGCTAATTACTAACGTTAGATTCTTGAAATCATACTTGTAGATGATTAATTTGAGCATATCATTAAGCTCTTTATTCAAGAGCAACAGATTCATTTCGCAGTAAGCATTCCATTAATTCATTCCCCTCAAGTTGCCAATATGCAGAGTATATTGACCAAATATTTAAACAGTCTCACTCATAGCATATCTAAGATTGCTTCATAACGGAACTTACCCGAGAGAGATTCAGACTAACCGTATGACAATCATGTGGAACTTTAATCCAGGCGCACGATCATGCTTTGGAATTAAATTCACACAATGGTCTCGTTCAATATACTTATCTCGAAGTATATCAATGTCATCACTCACAACTTCAACCAATCGTGACGATCAAGATAAACCACCTACTTAATTAAGTTAGAGTGATAGACAAATGAACCTTAATAGAATAAAGTACCCATATTTATTCTTAGTTCAGGACTAAGTGTTTTTGGTTGAAACATTAAATGTATTTACTGCACTTTCAAAGTACCAATTTAATATTTTCTCAAAACAATCAATGACACTTCAATACCGCTTTTAAAGTTTGCAAATAATAAATATCACATTTATTCGATAAATAAATAATTATTTATTTACAGTTCAGTCAACTATAATTTATTGGGCATAAATCCCAACACTATTAGGGTTATCATCTTTGATATGTGCCATTTATATGTTTAAAGAATTTATTCGTCAAGTGGATTGTCAAATTAATATAAATAATTGCCCTCTACAATCTCGGTCCATTATCTTGTTCATCTTTTTCATTGAACTCTAAACTACTACCAAATAAACCACTAATTGCTTGAAACAGATGGTGACATATATGTCTTTTCTTTGTCTTCTTTAATTTTAACCACATCTAGAGCAATTCTTCATTTTGTGAGGAAAGTTGATTCTAATGTCGCTAAAAGTAGCAACAATGTGATAAAATAAAATAAAATAAAATAAAATTTGAGAAAAATATCATAGTATATACACTTGAGGGATGGCACTATAATGGTCAAATTTTCTTGTTTTGTCATCGAAATTATCAAAAGCCCCACTAGGGCTCTTAAAGTACCCAATGGTAGGCTCTATCTTTTACTTAGACAACCTCCCCTGTTAGTGCGGGTTAGTAATTGGGCCCGTAGGCTTTTGATGGAAAGTGATCTTGTTATTCAGTCATTCTTTCCTAGTTATCCGAATCTCTTAAATTTTCTCACAGTCAAGCACATTACGTTGAAGATATGTGAGTGATCCTGTTATTTTTGTTTGTTTTTCTACTTAACTACCTAGGTTATTGGACCGTCTCCCCCCCCCCCAAAAAAAAAGGGTTCGCGAAAAAATAACATGAATGTATCATATTAATATCTATAAGGACAAATATGAAATGCATATATATAGAAAATAAATTACATGGTACACGCACAAGCATAAGTAACATATATATATATATATATATAGTAATAACATGATATTATGCTTCAGCCACTTCCATTTATGTCACTAGGGCTGTCACCTTCATCCCCTCCGTTGCTACCCCACTGCCCATAGTACTGTCTAGGTATGTTATGGTGGTTCTCGATGCTTCCGGTGGCATCCGGATATGCTCTCGCCCCTCCCCGGCTCAATTTCTCGACATCAATTCCCCGAAACCCTTCAACATGCAGATGTTGTTCCTTTGTGCTGCTAAGTAGCACCCTACGAGGAGCCGCTTCAGCCATGCAAGAGCATAACAATATGGTAACCAAAAGAAACACGACTAGTTTCATTTTGCTTGATCAATTTCTGCATTAGTGAACAAACAAGAAATATATGAACTATGTAAGTAGGTACCCAATCAATTTGAAATCAAGAAAAAAACCCTTAAATTTCTACTAATTAAGTCGAACTAACCCGCTATCCTCTCTTTCAAGAGGATTCGGCGGATATATGATACACATAATAAATGTACTTACAGAAGAGGAAGAAATTTCTGGAAATTTATTGTCTGATCTAATTATGGATTCATTGCTTGCATATATATAGAGAGAGAGAGAGAGATGAGAAAGATAGAATTTCAGACTGTTATTGGTTAGGTAATATAAATTTTATTATTAATTATGTGGTATATCCGCCAAAAATAAGACAAAAATGAGTGGGTATAGGGATTTTTTAATTCAGTCATTATTACAGAAAAGGAGGAATATTGTGCAAATTAGTTGCCTAAATAGGGAAGTTCCACTTTGCAAGTGGACAATCACAAAGTTGTTATGATATCAATCCAAGATAAGTATAATGAATAATTTAATTTCAAAATTTTTATTGTTCAAGAATTTAATCATAGTGGAAACATAATTAAGCAGTTTAGTTCAGGCATTTAATCAAGCTTTGAACAATAGGAGAAGCCATCACTTATCCATCACTTTAGTTCAAAATGATTCATTGCACTAATTAACTAGACAAATGTACCTAGTTTGCAAACTTCTACCAATGACGAATCGATTATATGGACTATCATGATCGATAGGGGATGGTCTGATTCCGTCAAAACTATAGGAAAAATAGTCCAATGGTACTCGTGTCAAATTCTTAGGCATCAAGCCTGATCTTAGAATATAAATCTTTCTTGCACATCATTTCTTCGACTGTGTTTACTAAAAGTTTCAAGCCTAGAATGATTAATGTGTGACAAGACACTTGCAATCTGCATCAGTCATATTTAACTACCATGTCTCAGGAACCAATTAATAGGAAACAAATGTTTCCCACCAAAAGAAGTCCCAAACCCAACAAAAGCCCTTTTTTTCACGGCTCTCCAAATCTTGAAAATTAACCAAGAAAAATCTTAGCATGATGATGATGATCTTAGTTATCCATTCTTGGCTACGTGGAGGCAGTACATTCAGCATTAATTGTTGTTTTGCTTGTTATACTTGTTGGGTGTACATCCGTCCATTCAAATCTTGTACGACTAGTCGAACAATTTGAAAATCAAATAATGAGAAAGAAATTATAATGAGAGACATTATAAAGTGAATATTTATATTCACGAGTATAAATAATATGACTGGAATTAGTAGTACTTTTAGATTAGAATGAAATTAAAATTTAAAACATATGCTTTATACATTCCTGCCAATCTAATTTTCATCTATATGAAGATCCTAAAATTAAATGAATCGGTGGCTGTAGTTTAGTGGTAAGAATTCTACGTTGTGGCCGTGGAATTCTTGCCAATCTTATTTTCATCTAATTTTCATATGCTTTATACATTCCTTCCAATCTAATTTCATTTACATGAAGATCCGGAAAAAAACCAATTCGTGGCTGTAGTTTAGTGGTAAGAATTCCACGTTGTGGCCGTGGAGACCTGGGCTCGACTTCCAGCAACCACATTTCTGTTTTCATTTTCCATTTTGATTTTATTCATCTTACTGTTCAAATTGGGCTTTCGAGGTTAAAGTCCACATTATACACCAGTCCAGTTTATTCGTATTAGGCTTTATTAGTCGGACAATTGGGCTTCTACTCTTCAATTGTGCATTTTAGTCCCAACATAGTTGATAAATCAAGAGAAATAAATAAATTTTTAATAAAAAAAAAATTGTTTTAATGTTATCATTCTTAGTTATCATGATTATGTAAAATAGAATTATACGTTACCCTTTTCTTTAAGGATAATGGTAAACATCCAATTCATCTATCTACCTCATTGGATTGTTTACATATCGTGATAATTACATAAACAATTCAATATAAGGTGGATATCGTGTTAATTTCTTGATAATTTGTTTATAATATATCACGATATATAAGTAATATAATAAGATGGATACGAGATGAGGTAGATATTTAGCATTGTCGATATATTATACATGTTAAATCTTATAAAGTTCTAATAGAAGTTCTTGACAAAAAGAATTATAGATTACGATCTAAAATGAAAGAAGCCATGCATGGTTACAATTATTTGGGCGGAAATAAATGCGTAGACAAGCGCCAGCTAATGAGAAGAAACACTGAAAAATGCACGTGAAGCTGATTTCTCTTGTCCAATCAAATCATTGTGAATTATATTTACCACTATGCATGAGATCGTGTTCATATAAAATTGATCACTTGCTAACACTAAACAGATATTTATTTCTACACCATCAATATTGTGCTGAGACGTACCACTAAATTTTAAATATAGTTATGAACACACAATAATACCTTCCGAATGTGACGTCCGAGCTCATCAACTTGGTGAGTGAATTGTTAGTGCTTCCATACTTCAAGTCAATGGGAAGTTGACAATTAAATATCGTATGTGTTGTACTCTCAAATTTCTTTGGCCAAGCTTGGCATACACAGTAAGAATGTGATGCAGGCAAAAGCGTGATAATAACCGGAGAACATCAAGATAACCTTAAAAACACATTGATTCTTTAGAATACCGTGAGTTTAGGCATCAACTATTTGTTGATTCGCACATGAATACTGAATAATTGATCTTAATTGCAAAACTGTTGATTCAAGAGAATACCGGAAATAGATCGAAAGAAATTAGAAAAACTTCAAGTTTTCTAATCTTTATTCAACAATCAACCCATAGCCCTAATAATTACCGTAAACTTAAATGCTACCCTAGTCGACTTTATTGTGCAACAAGTAAGAAATAAAAGGACTAATTAATGAGACCACAACATAAAAATAAGGAATTAAAATTATAATAAATCTCCACTCTCACACCCCATCAAAATGTCGTTGAATGCATCGATAAATCTGTAAAAAGTGTCAAATTGTACAATTGCACATCCAACGTGCGATACACGAGTAGACACGTTACACACGTAGATTAATGAACAGTTGCTTTGACATGTCCCCGACTTGCATGTGCTTTACATTCTGTGTATTAAATGCTGGGGAAACTTCCTAAACCAGTTTCCTTAATTAAGACATGGTTTTCGTGTTTATGTCTTGGGTTTTCTAAAATATCCTTGCCAGTAGGTGGCGTAGCCATTGCAAATTATTTACTTGAAAATTTTATAATAATAATCTACCCTAGCTTATATATATATATATATATATAAGAGATTTTGCTATTTTTTTATGTCACAAAATGTCTAGTTAGATTATTAAAAATAGTACATATCGAAAACATTCTCTAAAACCATGATGTGTAAAATACTCGAATCTTATTTTCCATAAAACGACTAATTGGTTAAAAGCAACCCCAGTCAACACCATAAAGCCTTTCATTGAAAAGATAATGGGGATTGGATCTTCCGTTTTCTTTTAGAATAATATTTTTTTAAAAAAATTTTACACAATGCATGTACCCTGTGTAATTCAGTAATTGTTATTGAGTTAATAATAATGTACTGAAAGATAGGATATTGTTCGTAAATATTATGTAAATTTTTTGTGTACATTCTTCTTTTTTTTAATGCTCCAAAGTAACTCAAAAGAAATAAAAGAAAAAAAGAAACACTTATGGTGTGTATTTTTGGAGGGTCCTATCTCCCCATGAAATTCATTTTGAAAATCTCCACTTTTTAGCCAAGTATTGAAATATTTTCCATGAAAAATAAAATTGTGTTTGATTGGACCTAAAAAAATTGAGTGTAAAATGAGATTTTCAGGGGAAAATAATTTGTAATCAAATCATGATTCCACCCCATCACCCTTCCCCCAACCAAAAATGAAAAAAAAAAAAAAAGAAACAAAAAGAAAAGAAAAGAGAAATTAGTTAAGCACTAAAGAACCCAATTTCTTTATTACCTTTCAGAACAAAACCAATTTTTTCTCAATTTTCATGAGAAAATGTTGAGGTTCTTGTAGAACAAAATCAAGACTTCGTTCATAAAATTACCCTTTTATTATGCACAAAACTCACACATGTAAACACTCAATCAACCATGAAAATTACAAGGTTAATCATCGATGTCGGACCTAGATAGTGTCTTAATTAAGTGCAATGGTCGGAAGAAAAAGAAAAATAGAGAAGATGGAAGGAAAGGAAAATATATAAGAAACACGAAGAATGGGGTATATGATATCTTTTGAGAAATTAATGGAAGAATGTTGAAAAAGGAATATATAAATGAAAAATGAAAGAATTCCAAGTTCACTTATTTCCACTTATCTTAAAACCCCAAGTTCTAGATTATACTACAGAAATTTTGGTAAAGAAATTTATCTATAAAATGCAAAAATTTACATATATTGCATTATTATGCAAACGTCAATGACGATTGATTTCTATACTAAGCAGATCATCTTCAAACAACAGCGTGATCTCTCTTTACAAGACAGTTGTAGTAAACGTGTAAATTGGAGATGCATGCAACTATTCTACCTAAAATTTTCCAAATTTATTAATTTTGTAGGGTTGGCAAAGCTGTGAAGATTTTCAATAGAGGCTCTTTTCCCTCTCAATATGTGTTGGAAATTTGTTGGAAAGCTTGGAATTGGTGTCAGACTGAAGTGAAGTTTGCTCTCTTCTCAAACAACACCAACAAAGGTACAGCAACACCATGGCTTCAGGGGGATGAACCTATGTGCTGGCTTTTCATTTATGTTTCCCCCAATCACATCAAACTAATCAATCCTTCCCTTAACTAACCACTCAAAAAGAGATTACATGGCCTCTAGTGTTCGTTAATATTAACACCTCAGATCAATCTCACCATAAAACAGTCATTTATCCTTTTTTTTATCTACCTGTTCCATGTTAGTAATCGAGTCCATGTATTCTTCCATTTCATACGCACATCGAACGTACTTCTCGAGCTCAATCCACGCGTTCCACGTCACCGGCCCTTTCTCAAAGTCAGATCGGACTCCAAGCCCTGTTTTCAGATGTGACGTGACTATTTTCTATTGATAGTCAAATTCCATACATAAAACCTGATTTGACTCAATAGAAGAACTTTCTTTTCTCACATCAAAATGTGATTACAAGAAAATAATTAGTGTGACAATGTAAGTGGATATTGCACTTTGTCCGAGAAGCTTATCTTTCCCATTCCTCTTTCATATCTTATCTCCTCCATTCTTAATTAATTCCTCGTGGGGTCTAATTTTGAGAACTTCGAAAGATCAGTACCCGTTGCAAGAGGGAGAATTACGTACAAATTCGTATTCAAATCATGTACTTGTAGTAATATTGCAATCCCCTTTAAACCTTGTCACTTTCCCACTCTTATATATATATAAAACTCTCCGACTTTCCAAACCAGTATACTCACACTCAAACCCTCCATCTCTTCCTTTCACCTCGGAATTCACGAAGCAATTGATCTTGACTTACAAAGTCGAGCGTCATGAAAGGAAAGTTCCTCGGCGCATACGTAAATAAGTGGCGAAGAATGGGACGTACGATCATACCTTCTTCAGGCTGCGAAGACTGCCGCCAATGGTCTTGGTGGTCTTCAAAGTACAAAGAGAAGGTCGTCCCTAACGACGTGCCAAAAGGTCACTTGGTGGTCTATGTAGGCGAGCATCGAACGAGGTTTGTCATCGATCTCAAGTTGCTTAAGCACCCATTGTTCAAGGCATTGCTGGATCAAGCTCAAGAAGTATATAATTTCAAGACTGATAATTCAAAACTCCATATCCCTTGCAGTGAGAATATCTTCCTCAGTGTAATTCAATGTGCTAAATCTCCGCCCGGTCAGCGAATACCTCTCTGCCTATGACTGATCGGCAGCCAGCATGCGCCAACTGGCTCTTGATGTTTTGTGTACTATTTTAGGATGATAATTAATTTGTATAGCCATAAGTTGTTCTTCACTGTGTTCAAGTGTAATTTATTTCATTATTATATTCATTATTCTTCTGCAATTCACCCCAAGGTGTAAAGAGATACTAGAACTCTCACTCTGTCTCTCCCCAATTACCACTGCACAGATTATCAACAAAATCTGCATAAGGCCAACATATTTATGTTCAGTAGCATGCAGTCGAAGTTGGGGTGACCATCCATAAAATTTCTTCATTCGATCTTGCTTCAACATTATGTTCATCGACTTCATTCCCAGTATAACAAAGTTCATATCCTAATAAACCAGAGACTGACCTTATAAATAAGCCATAATTAAAAGCATCATCATCCGTATGTCATCAAGTCCATCCTTAGTTTTGGATGTAGCATTCGATGTTTGAGGAATTCAAAAGCATTGACGGTAGCCACCACTAAGATTAATCCTTGAGTTTAGCTTGATTGTCTTGTCTGTGCACGTAAGAATTTTCTAAATAAGCTCTCTTACTTTTTAGCAAATCTTCAACTATTTTGTAGTTCTTGGGGCTCTTAAAGGATTGTTCATTGTGATTTCTGAGACCGAATAGCTCAGTATGATGTTAAATATTCTGTGTAGCAGAGTGAGCAGGCAAATGCAGAGAAGTCAGAACTCAGAAGGCATCACTGCAAATTCTTCAAATAAACAACTGGAACAATTTTGAAGAAATACAGGAGAAACAAGAAACCAAAGTGCTTCTAAAATTAACTCGCCTAGGGTCAATAAAGCTCAGCACATTATTCCTCTATGATCCCACTAAGTCAAAAGTGTTGGAAAAAATGGAATTCTATGTAAAGAACTAATTGGTTAGTCCGTTCAATGTTAATCGTTAATCAACGTGTTACGACCACATGAAATTTCGTTCCAGAATTCAAAGTCGTACGTCCCGTCTGCAATATATAGAAAATTGTTTGCAATCCTTGTGATCAAGAAGGAACAAAAAACATGAAAACTAATTCTTGCAAATTAACATACTCAAGAACAGAACAGAACAGAACAGATACTTGATTATAATTGTCCAAAAAAACGAATACAAAGGGCAACAACAGAATTTTATTAGCTGCATGAAAGCTAGCCATTCCCTGTGCCGGCCAGTCATGGTCAGATCAATGTAACACGATGGGAGTATCTTCCCACGAAGCTTCCTAAGGTGATCGGACGACCACCAACAGTGGAAGAATGCAAAAGAAATAGACAACGTACCAGAATTATTTCCTATCAATTAGAAAGAAATTCACTAGGTAAAACAACTGACAGTAGTGAATTCCACTTCAATTTGCGCAAGAATTCAAGATTTAATGCCAGATGATCATAGACTGCAGAAGTAAATCAGAATCACATTAATGAATTAATGTGAAAATGGCCAAGCTGCTAAAGATGATGAGTTTCGATCAGACTCCTTGCCAAATGATAAAAGACCAGCCACGCCACCGTGAAATACATGTTGATCATACATTGAAAAAACAAGGAAGGGAATTGCCCCATAAGTTTTATTGGGTTATGATCCAAACCTTTGGGCCTCTTTATCTATCCATTTAGAGTCCGCCCCATTAGGCCCTATTAGTCTTTAATCGTTGATTTGTTGTGTTTTAATCCTAGCCCTTTATCACCTGCTATATATTTGTGTGTCTCTGAATTAGGTTAGAATGTTGTTTACGCAGTCATAGCTAGGGTTTTCTGCCTTGTGTTCTCTCTGTGAGTCCGAGTTCTTTCACTGAAACAACTCTTGCCTAGGGTTTACTTCTGTGTGAACTGAGGGGATTTTCTATAGTGAGGATGCCTTGTGGTGTGTGTCTGTTCTTCTCTTTATGAGATTCTCTCTCTCAAAGTTGTGTCGTGTACTCTGGTTTGGTGTCATAGTGCAGAGGCCATATTCATTGTGTTGTGGAGCCTCAACCGGGAAGTAGCCGGGTCTCCAGTGAACCTCAGGTCCCTTCGTGGGACAAATACATTCGGCGTTCTTTATTGCTTTCATTATTGCTTTATACAAACCACGATTAATCTCTCGTCTAGGGTTTGCATTACTGGGGGTTTTGGGTCCGATTTGCACAACAAGTGGTATCAGAGTATTGTTATGGTGCAATTCCTATATTGGAGTCCCTGGAGGTTATTATTGCTGGTCGTCCCTGAGTCTGAGGACTCAGATCTGTAAGTCTGTATTTCTTGATTCGTGTAGTTCATAGTTTATTTCCTCTAGTGTTTGTATTTTCAAACTGCCCTTTTGAATTCTATTCTGTTACGCTAGAGTTTCCTGTGATCATCTCTGAATTGTGTAATTTTGCGTTTCTGTTGTCACCGTCTTTTATTCCCATAGTCTGTGTGTCTCCTTTAGAGAATTAGGGACCCCACCAAATTTACTCCTCTTGACCTGAGATCTTCGAGTCTCACAGAATCGTGAGGTTGTCTATGCGGTTAAAGCTCTTCTGTGTGATATTTGTTCTGTGCTATTGACATTTTCTTCATAATGTTTGCTTCTGGGTTCCATTTGGAACCGTTTGATGGGAAAAGAGACTTTCCCATCTAGCATCAGAAGATGCGTGGCATCTTGGTCCAATAGAAAGTGGCCAAAGCCATTGATCAACCTTATGCTGACACTGAAACTGCTGAGAGAATTGCTGAGATGGACGGACTTGCTTATACCTCTGTGATATTGCATCTGTCTGATTCTGTGCTTAGAAAGATTGGTAAAAAGGATGATGCTAAATCCTTATGAGATGAATTATAAGCTGTGTACTTGGAATCTACGTTTTTACTTGAAAAATTTTTTAGCTATAAAATTGATCCCAATAAGGACTTGGATGAGAACTTTGATGTGTTTATAAGCTTATACAAGATATTAAAAATGCTAGTGATAAACACATTGATGAATACAAAGTTGTTGTACTCCTAAACTTCATTCCTGACTCATATAAAGATGTGAAAAATATTATTTAAGTACAGCAGAGATGATGTTCTTATTGATATGGTTATGAGTGCCCTGAGGTCTAACGAACTAGAACTGAAATCTGAAAAGAACCGTGGTGAGGGTTATATGGCCAAAAGGAGAACTCAGTATAGAGGAAATAGTTCTAAAAATAACGGTTAGAATGGGAGCGCTGAAAGTAAGAAAAAGGGGAAACATTGGTCAAAATCCAAATCTAAAGCTAAGCAGAGAAATTGTTATAATTGTGGAGAAAAGGGCCACTATATTAGAGATTGTACCAAACCTCCTCAAAACCAAAACTTCAAAACCAAATATCCTGACCAATCCAACTTTGCCTCTTCAACTTCTGAAAACATAGGTGATGTATGGCTTTGGGGTCTAGTGTATCTAGTAAGTTTGATATGACTGGGTGGCTTCTGGATTCTAGTTGTACTTTTCACATGTCCCCTTATGGTGATGTTTTCAGGAATTATAAGAAGGTTACAGATGGGGTGGTTATTGTTGCCAATAAACAAGTGTGTATGGTTGCTGAGTTTGGAGATATTACACTTAGGTTTGAATTAGGATTTGTGTATACATTGAGGAATGTTAGGTATGTACCAGATTTGGGTAATAATCTCATTTCTATCCCTACTTTGGAAGACGAGGGTTTAATGGTAGTTTTGGTGGTGGTTTTTTGAAAGTTCAATTGGCTTTTAAAGGCCCAAAGAAAAATGGTTTGTATATGTCTAAGGCTGAGATGATGCCTTTGCACACTGAGGTTGCCAATTCTATCACAACAAATGTAAGAGAGTTATGGCATAAAAGACTTGCTCACATACGTAGTGGCAGACCAATTGACTACTCTAACTTAAGAGTATTTGGCTGTTCTACCAATTCTCATAAAAAAGAAGATAAACTTGACCCTAGATCCCAGAAGTATGTTTTTCTGGGATATCCTGAACATGTTAAAGGCTATAGGCTGTGGGTTTGAGGACAGCATGATTTTAAAGCTATAGTTAGTAGAGATGTCATTTTTAAAGAGGATGAAATGCCCTGTTTAAGTAAGCAAAAGTCTAAAAACAAAAACTCCACACATTCTGATGGTACTTCAATTCAGATGGAGTTACTTGTGAATGAGGGCAACATTCCTGAAAAAGTTGAATCAGATCAGTCTGATGAAAATGTTGATACTTCTTCTAGTAAAGTTCTTATTGTTGAGAATGAGAATGATAATGAGGATAATGAGTCTGGTGGGTCAGGGGAGCTTGATTCCAGTTTGGTTGTAAACAGACCTAAAAGAAACAATAGGAAAATGCCTGCTAAATTTGATGATTACTATTTGTCTGCTTTTGCCTTTAATGCATATGAATCTTTAGTTTCTCTTGAACCTAAATCCTTCGAGGAAGCCATTAATTCTGATCATTCTGAACTTTGGTTAAATGCCATGAGAGATGAAATATCTTCCCTTTATAAAAACAAAACCTGGGTTTTAGTTCCTAAACCAAAGGGGTACTCTGTAGTTGATTGCAAATGGTTGCTTAAAATTAAAGAAGGTGTTGATAATTCTGACTCTGTTAGATATAAAACTAGACTGGTTACTAGAGGTTTCACACAAAAAGAGGGTATTGATTATAATGAAATATTTTCCCCAGTTGTTAAATATACCACTGTTTGAATTATGTGTGCTTTTGCTGCTCATTATAATTGGGATATAAAACAATTGGATGTTAAAAATGTCTTCTTACATGGTGACCTTGATGAGCAAATATATATGAATCAACATGTAGGTTTGATTCCAAGCATCCTAATCATGTTTGTCTTCTGAAAAAATCTTTGTATGACTTAAAGCAATCTCCTAGATAGTGGAACAAAAGGTTTGACACTTATGTTTTAACCGTTGGATTTAAAAGAAGTAAGTATGATTAATGTCTATACTTTAAACTTGATGAGTTAAAGCATGCTCTTATTTTTCTGCTGTTGTATGTTGATGATATGATTATAATCAGTTCAAGCATAAAGTCTATTGAATCTGTCATATATGCTTTAAGTGCTGAATTTGATATGAAATTTCTGGGAGATGCCAAAAAGATTTTAGGCATGACAATTAACAAAAACAAAAATGAAAATGTTCTTGTGTTGAGTCAAAGTACTTATGTGAAAAAGATTCTTGAGAAATTTTCCATGAGCAACTGTAAATTTGTTTCTGTGCCTCTTACAAATCATTTTATGCCATGATGAAATTGATTATATGAATAAAGTGCCTTATTCAAATGTTATTGGCTCTGTCATGTTTCTGATGGTCTGTACTAGACCAGACATTTCTTATGCTATTAGTGTTTTGAGTAGATACATGTCAAATCCTAGTTTGCAGCATTGGGAAGCCTGAAATGGCTTCTTAGGTATTTGAAAGGTACTTGTGATAAGGGACTCGTTTATAAATTTTGTAAAGAGGGTGTTAACCTTAAAGGTTATGTAGATGCTAATTATGTAAGTGATAAAGAATAATAGGAAATCTACTACTTCCTATATTTTTACTGTCTATGATACTTGCATAAGTTGGAAAGCTCAACTGCAACATATAGTAGCTTTATCTACTACAGAAGCAGAGTATGTAGCAATTATTGAGGCTATGAAAGAAGCTCTATGGTTGAAAGGGGTGTTATCAGAAATTAATTTTGTTCAGGAAAATGTTAAAGTATTTTCTGATAGCCAGTCTGCTATACAATTGTGCAAAAATCTTGTCTTTCATAACAGGACTAAGTACATTGATGTTAGATTGCATTTTATAAGAGATATTATTGCTAAAGGTGAACTTTTCTTGGAGAAGATCCCTACCCAATACAATCTTACAGACATGGGAACAAAACCTCTTCCACTAATCAAGTTTGCATAATGTTTGACAACGTTAAATATTGATGCTGGGTAAATAGTTCAAATTGGTTCATATACTTTCTAAGTATGAGTAACTGATTTGAACTTGTGTTTTTACCTTAATTTCTTTCTTTCTCATTTGTTATGTGTTGTGTCACAAACGATTGACTCTATATTTTCTTTTGCAAGTCTTAGAGGTTAAGAAGCAACTGAAGATATGGTTTCTGCACTATGGTGGTGTTTGGCTCAAGATAGAGATTTTTGGGTTATCATCCAAACCTTTGGGCCTCTTTGTTTGTCCATTTAGAGTCCGGCCCATTAGGCTCTATTAGTCTTTAATTGTTGATTTGTTGTGTTGTAATCCTAGCCGTTTATAACCTACTATATATTTGTGCTTGTCTCTGAATTAGGTTAGAGTGTTGTTTATGCAGTCATAGCTACGGTTTTCTGCCTTGTGTTCTCTCTGTGAGTCTGAGTTCTTTCACTGAAAAAACTCTTGCCTAGGGTTTACTTCTGTGTGAACTGAGGGGATTTTCTGTAGTGAGGATGCCTTGTAGTGTGTGTATGTTTTTCTCTTTGTGAGATTCTCTCAATCAGAGTTGTGTTGTGTACTCTGGTTTGGTGTTATAGTGTAGAGGCCATATCCACTGTGTTGTGTAGCCTCAGCGGGGAAGTAGCCGGTTCTCTGGTGAACCTGGGTCCCTTCGTGGGACAAATACGTCCGGTGTTCTTTATTGCTTTCATTACTGCTTAATACAAACCGCGATTAGCCTCTCGTCTAGGGTTTGCATTACTGGGGGGTTTCAGGTCCGATTTACACAAGTTTCTACATCATCCACCTCCCGACCGATCCACAAGTGGTTGTTACCAAAATATATAGCCATACAACACGCAGTGTCCACAAACTAGTAGAATTTCCATGCGGTAAATATTTCATAGTAACCAAGCCTTTAAAGGCAATCCAAAAATCCGCACAAAGGAAACATCCTACTGTGAAATCAAGAGAAAACCAAAAACTCTCACCCCCAATTCAGAATTTTAATACCTTGCAGTCATATTGCGCAAAGAGATAAATCTGGTTTTTGAGGAATTATGAAAAAACCTGTAGTAGCCAGGTCTCTCAAAAGCTACAATATTTATATGTATCAACAGTGCTACCACATCACGTTAGAAGTTTCTCAGAAACAGGCTATCGAACCCTATAGATGAACTAGTAAAAATATTAGGAGAATCCAATCCATCCACAATCAACCCAATCCATCCACAACTGAGTGAAGACAGTCGCTAGTAGGGATGCATAACGAGCCGGCTAACTCAGGCGGCCTGTGGCGCGGCTCGTAAAAAGCCCGAGCAGAGCCGGCTCGGGGCTCGTTTAAGACAGGTCCGAGCCCGAGCCGAGCCACAAATTCAAGGGCAAGCTCGAGCCAGGCCGGCCAGTATGGCTTGACGGGCCAAACGGCCGGCCCGTAATTACAGGCCTAACAGGTTGAGCCGAGCCGGTCTGTATCAAACTTAGGTAAAAAAGAAAAAAAATTAAATTAAAATAGGAAAAAAAATTAAAAAAAAAGCCTAGTCGGGCTCGGCTCAGAAAAAGCCCGAGCCAAAGCTCGAGTTGAGCTTAATTTTCACGGGCCGAGCCGAGCCAGGCTTTGGCTCGGGCTTTTTCAGCTCGGGACCAAAAAAGCTCGAGCCGCAAATGTTGGGGCGTTGACATCCCTAGTCACTAGAGCCATACCATAAGTAGTGAAGAAAAAGTAACATAGGGCGAACAACCATAAGTCCAACACCGAGAAAATTATTTGACCCATAATGATCAGCATCACACCCTGCGAATGACACGTCAGTGGTAGCTGCACACAGACAAGGCCAAGATGTGGGCATGGCCAAGGAAAGAACTAACGAGGCGGAGCCACACAACGGAGAAATTGCATACATAGCAGAAGGCAACGGCCGAGAGGACAGCAGACCTGAAAGGACCTGGAAGGTTCCAGAAGTTTAAATGACATGCTGGAGAGAGAATGTTCTGGAAGGTTCTGGGGTCGTGCGTTGCTAGAAGTCTGTAGAGTCTTGCAGAACGTGTACTGAAGGGTCTGGATTCTAGAGAATTCTGGGGCTGACTGGAAGAATTCAAAACCACTGTGGAATATTCTAGAAAACGGTAGGAGGTCTCAGAACATGGTAGAAAATTCTAGAGATGTGCGAAAGCCAATAGGCTAGATCTGGAGGTTCTAGTCGAGTCTAGAATGTTTTGGCCAATTCAAGAACTTTGTACATAGTTGTAGAGTCTTGTAGAGTATTCTAGAGGGTCGATCTTGGCCGTTGGATCAAAACAATCTCCGCCATCCATTCCAAATAGTGGAGCTATAAATAGAGGACAAAAGATGAGTAGCTTAGAATGAGAGCCAAGAGTCCACAACCATATAAACGTCTTTCTTAAGTGTACATAGTACATTTGCATTCCTAACGAACGTAGGTCGCATTTTCTTGACGTTATGTGAGTTCGGTTGACGAGTACGGTTCGCTAGTACCGGTTTGAAAGGTAAAGGTCAACTTAGCATTACACCGCGAGGGGCAGAATGAGGGACGATGCTAAGGTGGAGTGCTACTGATCATTTGAGGCGATAAGTACATGACATTAGGCTATGCCAGGATGCCCAAGGCTTGATCAGTATTGTAACGGATGATGAAGAGCAAGGAGAGAACAGAAAGAATATCAGGAGGTGAGACCATTGGAAGAATACCGAGGTAGTATCTTGGAGTATCTCAATGATGGTGGGATAGTTGACTGCCGACGGTAATGTTGGAGGAATTTATAATTGGCCGCTGGAGCTCATGGTGGTGGTTACTAGATAGTTTCAGATTAAAGAATCTTAAGAACGGAAATATAACTATATGGGAGGGAAAATGCAGTCTCTCCTGAAATTTATAAATTTTTCTCCCAATTGAAATGAGAGGGACAATGTTATCACAATTAGTCACCATTCAATTTCCATCCTTTTGTTTTGACCCCTAAGAGCTTTCCATTTTTTGCACCAAAATATATGTCAATTTTTCTCTCCACCCCGCCCTCTTGAATAGTTTGAATTTGATTTCAATTGAATTTCATTTTTTTTTTCTAAGTAAATGTCAAATCTAATTTGTAAAATATTCCTTTTTACATGACTGTGGAATGATTGGTTAAAAAAAATGGATGCGTGGTCACTGTAGTGTGTTGTAAGCTTATAAATTTCACTTAGTCCAAATTAGACTTTTAATGTCTCTTAAACCAAAAATAGGAGGTTTGTTGAAAAATTTCAATAACCTTTTACATTACTAAACATTTATCAAGCATGTAAGCATGTCTCTAATGGCAAAACTAAAAACGTGCAGTACATTATATATAGACAAGACAAATAATTCGTGAATGTGATTGTACGGGCCACTTGGGGGATCCAGTGATGTTGTTTGCATTTGCGGCTATGGCTGATGGGCAACTATGGCATCGATGCCTGCGCGTTGTTGATAGACGCAATAAATTCTGAATGTTTAGTTAATATTCTTGGTTCTAAAACTATAAGAAGAATATTGTTTGGATAAGTGATCTTTTAAAAGTTTTGTTAGCCTTGTTATTTGTTTATAAGTTACACTAGTTGTATACATGTGCGCTGTACGGAATAGAATAATTAGTCAAAAAAATGCTTGATAATTTAAAGAACCAAATAATCACAATTGTATTGTGTATTATTCACTCATATACACATGCGTTCGTGTAAAATATGTGTGTGAAATCTGCAAGTGTACGGGTCGAATAAGTAATATAGTGGACAATGAGTCTGAGTTATCGTTCCCATAAGGATCGGATTGAGTCCAAAATTATTAGTTCCAACTTCCAACTTTATTTAAACAATCCAATAATGAGTTTTATTAAGAAACGAAAATAGAATAAAAAAGTTAATAAAATTAAGCAAGTAAAATATATACAAAGCTTTAGAGGGAAATATATGATAGATATGTGTCAGGACTTACGACTTCACCATAATTGGACCACATAGTCTAACGACAATTAATCTATGTTACCGATTGAATCTCACGAAATTAACTAACTACTCATCCTGAAACTAGTTAATCTTACAAAATTAGGCCCCTTACCTATCTCTGAGCGAGCGCGTTATCAACCTTCTTAAGTGTATTAATCAACAAGAGATTCATATAAGCCTCCCCGAAGTTCACCCTACGGTGATCGTACTAATCACAGGCAAATCTCTTTATCTTGTCTAAATTAATGAATCTTATTGAATAAACTAACTTAAATATTCCTCTCTCGAGTTCAATAAAAGTCCATAGATCCATCCATCCATTGGCCAAAACGATGAAGATAAAACAATACGCCACTAAGAATTTAACATAAGAATTAATGACATTAATTAAGCATGAAAAACATGACCATGGTCCCAATTAGATTACATCATTCGTCCTAACTTAAAATTAATTGCATATCATGAATTAAAAACACAAATAAAATAAAGCGCATAACCCGGGTAATTAGATCTTGACTAAGATGAAGAACTCTTGCACCAAGCTTCTCCTTCTTGAATCTCAAACTTGATTTCCAAGCCTCCAAAGGTCTTGTGTTTTTCTCCCCATTTTCTATAGTGTTTTATGTCTTGTGTCTCTCCCTTTTCTATCGTGTTTTTTGTATTATGTCTCTCTCTCCCCTTGAAGGCTAGGCTAGACCCCATTTTATAAGGTCTAAAAATTGTGTACAAGTTTAAGCATAAAAAGAGTTTTAAGGAGAGTTTTAAGGAAATAAGGACAAAAATTGGAAGTTTGCGCGTAGGGTCCATGCGGCCAAACGATACATATGTGCGGCCACATAGATAATGTTGTTTTTCCTCCTGACTCGGGTGCGGGCGCACGGATGGACAGTGCACCTGCATCAATGTTTCTGGCGGGTCTGCCATTTCTGTCGGTTCCTTGCGGCCGCATACAAGGTATATGCGGTCATGTGCTACTGGCATCTTGTGTTCCAACGTGCATAACTTTTAGTAGGAAACTTGGAATTGAGATCTAAAAGTTGTGTTGGACTACTGACTCGATAAGCTTTTTGACGACCTATTTTACTCCCATGTAAATCATATGTGTTACAATTTTGTGGCCCGAAATTCTTTGAGATACAGAGCTTCGATCGACTTGAACACTTCTTCACATAATTTATGCCTCGAACCTCCGATTTGACCCTTCCTTTGTCAGATTTAGGCCTCAATTGCTATGATTTAATATTCAATATCCTAGTCTCCACATGTTGATTTGCATCACCTAGACTTTGTAATTTGTGCTCATTTGATCCAAATTTACCTAAATTGACTTCCTTTTGGATTTTAACCTACAATTCACCAACTTAAACGTAAATACGAACTTTTAAACATAAAATCACATAATTAATAACATATATAGGGGATTTAAACATCACAAATAACTACCTATCAACATGTTACTAATAATTTCATTTTTATTGCGTATTCGAGATTGGTTAATTTGATTTGTTTGAAGGAAGAATACTTATTCATTAATTGCATCAGAAAAGAGTACATCAGAAATCAAAGTAGGATGGCTCCCATCCCACTCAAAATAGCCAAATTTAATTTGAAACGTAATTAGTTGGAAATGTGTGTATATATTATTAAAATAAAATAAATAAAAAACAGGCATATATAAGTATGATAGTGGTTTTGACGAAAAAATTTGCATATGGATACTATCTTACTTTAATATATATATATATAAGATAAGATAAGATGTTACAACGGTTTGCTCGTACTAATTATATAATAATTATTATAAATGATTAAAGCCTTGTCGGCTTATTAATTAAAGTTTTATTTATTAGTTTATGGGATAATTTCTAAAATGGCCAAATTTAAAAAAGCAAGTTCAAATTTGATTCATTTAAAAAACTTGAACAAAAATGGCCATGTTTTGAATAAAATTACATTCTTACCCTTAAAGTAATAATTCTTCTTTGTTTTCCCTTAAAAGATGAAATTTGGTACCCTTTTTTGGTAGAAAAGTATGTAGTATTGTACTTGTGCAAGTTATTCTCAATCTACATTGAGTAATAACCACCAGAAAAAAGTAGTATGACATTTTATACAATTCAAACATATGTTGATTCTTGACAGTTATAGTTTGTTAAAAAAAAATGGCTTTTCATACACTACTGTATATGTCAACATTTATGCAATAATTGTAGACAATTAACTCTGTATATGTATATCATAAAGTTGATCTTTATATTTCGATAGTTACTCACAATGATTCTCTACATTTATAATTTTATATAAAAGTGTAACTATGACAATCCATACAGATAACTCTGATAATACAGTTGATCTGTATATCTCGACAGTAATTCACTATAACTCTCAACGGTTATAATTTGATAAAAAAGAGTGAATACGACAATCTATATATTTTATTCATATATATCGAAATTTAATTGCAATAATTTTTGATAGTTACCAAAATGTGCACATGCCATACAACTCATTCGTATATCTTGAGAATCAGTGGACCACACTGGATCCTACTCTGGCCCATTAATTTTTTATTATAACTGCACTGGAATACAGGCCCAATAAGTCCCAAGTGTGTTGTCAATTTTTTTGTGGAAATTAGCCAATACACTCATTGACTATTGTAATTAGAAAAATACTTATGTTAACTTTTAATTGACAAATTACAAATGTTGAGTTATTTTATTTGGAAGAATACGGTCATTATAACAAATTACAATTGAGAGTGTAATAAATTACAATTAAGATTGTACTAAGTATTTTTGCAATTTGTTCCAATAAATATTCATAAAACCCAAATAGTTACAACTGAGAGTAATTTTCCAATTTATTACAAATGTATCAACTTACATGCAAAGTCCCCTCTTTTTTTAGCTAATCAGTGGACCCAATAACTTTAGGCGCAAAAACTTGTTGGAATTTGTTTTGTCAAACCGTCTACTCTTTAATCAAAGCCAACTTGAGAGTTGTATTCTACCACAAAAAAGTTGAGTTGTGCTACTTGAACAAAATAAGATACAAAAACTTAAATAAAATTGACATATATATATCATCCTGTTTTTCAATACATCACATCACAATACATTTTCATCAATGGTTATCACGTGGGCTATATCTCCATTTTATCACCCTTTTTGTCCACTTATTTATCCAAATAGATTTTTTCCAAAAAGTTATGCTATCGTCGAGGTTCCAACCGTAGGATGATGAAATTTTAAGCTACTCAAAAACACAAGGAAAATAAACCCCGTGAAAGTAGGTGTCTGCATCAAGCTTCAATTTTAATTGTTTATGTAATTAGAAAGGAGAATGGGTTAGGAAGTCTTAGATTAATGCGGTTTTGCTTGATTGTGCAACTTGAAATTTGATTAGATGTTTAATTCTTATGTAATATTAGACACCAAGGTATGTGCAGATAATGTGCTTGAAGAAATGCCTAAAATGTGCTATTTCATAGTTTCTAACTTTTTCGTTTAATGATTCAAGATTAGTTTTTTGTCCATGAATTTTTTTTCGATTTATGGAGTTCTGTCTGTTTTTACATAGATTAGTTTTAAGATTTAGAATTTTCTTTTGTTGCTTTAGATTTTGTTTCCAATAATAAATCATGATTTTTTTACTATGATTAAACTACTAAATCCAAGTGGTGATTTTACAAATTGAAAAGCCAAAAGTTCTGTATTTTAGAACCCTGATCAACATGGTGATATTTTCTAAGATGAACACTTATATTTTGTTGATTCATTTGTACGTAATAAATTCACGAGTGGCTGCTAAAATTTGTGGATTATTTCGAATTTCGTCACGTTTGTTGAATTTTTGTGGCGCATATCATACACCTTGATGTATATTCCTTGACATTAGCAAATTTTCCTTGGCATTTTTTTCTTCATTAAAATATTCTGACCACACTGACTTAATTTCCTGGCTACGCCACTGCTGAGAATCGTTTGAAATAATTCTCCACAATTATAGTTTTGTAAAAAATTGTAACTATGATATTCTTTACACTAGATCTTTATATCTTGACAGCTAACCGTTGTAACTCTCGACATTAATAGTTTGGTAAAAAAGTGTAAGAGTACCGTTAAAGGTATATACTACATGTGAGGGAGAAAGAGAGGGGAAAGAAGAAATAGAGAGCAGCATCTTAGTTTCCAACTTTCCAATATATAATTTTTGCCTGTTATCACTAAAATAAGATGAAAGTCGATGCCTCATCTTACCATCCTTATTTGACTTTAGATGTCAAGCATGATAATTATTTCTCGAGAGTGACATCTAATTATTTTTCAAAATTGAATCGCTTGCATCACAAAGAGAAATAAAAAACTCATACAAATAATAAAAAAATACAATGGATTTGATCGAATGAATGAAAAATCAAAACCAAAGCACAAATTCAATTTGCTGAACAAAAATCAATTCTGGATCAATAAGCTAATAAAAACAAAACACTACATTTTTATTTTATATATATATATATAAACCGGATCTAGTCCTCGAAATTAACCTCTAAAACAATAGAATGTATCACCGCATATTAAGCACATAAGCATCTACGACGGTGAATCGGTGACTGTTTTCCCGCAGCCACGGTTAGTATAGGTTACAGTGTGACAACTCGTTTTGCTATTTTCAAAATTCAACTTTTATCTGTCAAAGTCAAAGGCGTAATAGTTAAGTCAAGATCAAATTTGGACTAAGATGCTTTAATTTAATTTTGGGTTTTAACATTTAATCAATTAAATAAGTTTGAGATTTATATGGAATTATATTATAACTTGGAGGTTTAAATGAAATGATGCAAGAAATTAGGGACCTAAATGAAGCAAAGCAAGAAGTTGAGGGACCTGGATGAAATTTTCCTATATATTTAGATAATTCTCTTGGGCTTGGTCCATTTATAAATATACACATAGAGAGAGCCGAGGGACGAGAGAGGCCGAGAGACTCGAGAGGATTAGGGTCTCGATTGTGCAAAAAAAAAAAAGAGAGAGAGAGAGAGAGAGAGAGAGAGAGAAAAAAAAAGAGAGCAACAAACAGGAAGCTGGCCACGAGATTTTTGGAACTGAGTTTTCGATCAACTTGAGCTTTATGGTTTTAGTTTGGCTCAAGAGGTAAATAGAGCTTTAATTCTATATTATGTCTGATTTAAGGTTTTTGATATATGGCTTGATAAAATGAATCCAAACAGGGGGAAACTGTTGAGGTTGTTGATATGGGTTAGATGTATTTGAAAATTTTTTGAAGCATATGCATGGTATGAGATTTTTGGGTTTAAAGTTAATGAGGTTGATTTAAGAAATTTTTATAGAATTGAGTAGTTGATTTTGATTTAGTTTTCTATTGGTTTAAATGGTGTTAAATTATTTTTAGACATGAAATTGGAATTAAATGAAGACTAGAAGTGAATTATGTAAAGTTAGTATGTGAAATTATGGTTAAGAAAGAAAAATTTAAGTTGGAAATTTTTAATGAAGTATTCTTTGAAATTTTGAAGTGAATTTCATAGTATTTAGTTAAATTAAATAAGCTTTTGGATTAATTGGAAGAAGGAAAGTCATGTTGTCTTTAATGAAAAGGAAAGCACAAGAGGCTAATATTGAATTCTAAGAAACCAAGCATATATGCATGAATTTAATAAAAGGAATTTAGGCATAGACTTATTGTGTATGTAGTTCTGTCCATCAACTTTAGAAGGTCGTAACTGATACCATATGTGGAATTTTAGTAAGATACAAGTTGGAGAATGATCTTCTATGGGTTGTCTATCATCTAAAATTCTAATGACACTATTTAGAGATCAGTAGGAGTTTTTATGGTATGTTATTTGAGAAGGGTCAGTGCGCACCTGAGAATAGAATTTCAGAAGGTTGAGAAATATTTTGATATTGCCAACGTAGTTTTCTTGAGCTCAATTTTATAGATGATGAACTTATATAAGCTTTCTACCTTCTAGGAGAATTTTATAAACTTACGACACCGTTCTTGATTATAAAATGGCTTTAAATGTGCACTGCCCAAAATGGAGAACTCAATCGTTGTTTTGAAGAGTTGAACTAAGTTTTGATTTAATAAGTGGTGCGCATATTTGACGGAAGAGTTTGGTTAAGGGTGGAAATAAGGAATTAGTGGGTTATTATGAGAGCATAATCTTTAGCAATTATTGAGCTTTCTAATTTAGTATATAGTGATAAAATGATTATTTAAAACTAGTAGGAATTAGATGTTAAGTAGAATTTTATATAATGTTTCTGGAAACGATAAAGATTAAAAAGGAATGAAACACGAGAGACGCTACATTGCTACTTAGCTGGTGAGTGGAATTTCCTCTACTTTTTTATGAATGAAATTTATGATGTGTTGTCTCTACATGATGTTTTGAAAATGTAGACAAAAGTGCTCTTATAGAGTTTCTTGAAATTCTTCGTTCATTTGAGAAATTTATGAAATTGATGAATGTGATGTTTAAGGAATTTCAATGATATGATTTATTAGAAATTGGAATGATGAACGATTTGTAAATTCCCTAAGTTGTATCCTATGTTATGAATATACCGCCTACGAGCGAAGGGGCCAGTGGCTCAAGCTGACAAGATAAATGCCGCTCAGGCAAAGGGGCTTATTGTTCTAGCCATGACTCAAACTAGTTGTTGTGCTGCCTAAGGCGAATGGGTCACAAGGTACCTATGGCCTGAACTGGTGTCTATGAATGAATGACTTTATATGATGGTCACATGATGACATAGGACTATGAATACTCTTGAAATCGATTTTATGATGATCCTTGGAATGAAATGAATTAACATGATGTTTTCTAGTATTATAATGATTCTATAAATGTTTTAATGTGAGATAAATTTGTCTTGATGATGATATTCGATTTATATTTAAAATTATGAAAATCAAGAACTTGGCTTGTGTATTTTACTCGACATGTTGCAAAAGTTATATTTTGATTTCACAAAGCATGCTTAATTAAAAACTCTACTCACTAGGCTAATTAGCTCATATGCTTTCCTAAATAATTTTCTTTCCAGGTAGTAATTGAAGTTTGGAAAACGAATTATGGTCGAGCTTGCTATTTTAAGAATTTAAACCACCACATAGAAATTGTTATGGGTTCATTCACCCAAATAATAATTTACATATTTATAATACTAATTAAGTTGTAGATTAATTTTTTTCGGGCCTAAAATTGTTATTCTAAGGAAATTAAGAATCTAATGTCGCTGATATCTCATTTATTTTTCTTTTTGTTTGTTTTTGTTCACCCTAATAATAATAATAATAATAATAGGATAATACAAACTAAGTGATGGGTTAATTTTTAGTTTTGCATAGTTATTTTTAATAATCTATTTATCTGATCACCTTAATCTCTTTTTTTTTTTAATTTTCAGAATTTTTTTATTACATCTTTTAATTTTATATAGTAATTTTTAATCACCTCCTAGTTATTAAAGCGGAACTTTTGACCTTTAAAGATGCTTTAGATTTAGATTAACTAAGTAAATGAAACAATCAAATTCATAATTATCTCTTTCCTTGCGTTTAACTGAGTAAGTGCAGCAATCAAAACAACTTTCAAGTTGCCTAATCGAGTAAGTATACAAGCAGCTATATATATATTGCACACATGTATTTACCAACAATCTATCAATTAACATAGAATATCAATTTTTGGAAGCAGTTGCACGTATTTTTCTTTTGGTTAATTTTTAGTTTGAATGATTTGGTTGATGAGTGTATATCACTTTTATTTTTTATCTTTTAATTAATTGTTTGCTTTAATTTGTTTTAGAGATATATATGTGTTTCCCGTGCGTATTAACTAGTTACTGTTTAATACCATTATAACATTAAATTTCTGATATTTGAACATTCCTATAAAAACTATAAAAGCCAAGATTTTGTGTTTTAAATCAGAGTTCCATTCCGGCACCATACATCGGGCATATTATGGCACCATATGGGCCATGTGACGTGCATGTTATGTGCTACATACACACCACATAGATTATATGGCACCATAACGTGCCCGATATATGGTGTTAAATTAAAAATTAGACGTACTAGTATTGTTTAATACCGTTACAACATCAAATATATAATAGTTGAACATTTTTTTATAAAAAAACCTGTGAAGCCAAGATTTTGTGCTTCGTGATATTATTAAGCGCACTAGGGAAAAAAGTGTTTATACGAGAAACAAGAGGGGTCAAATCAAATAATTTGAAATTGTTGAGGGAGACCATTTTCATACAAATACAGACAGAGACTGCATTTTACGGTTACAATTTCCATTTTCAAGATTCCAACCGAAAACTAATAATCCGCCAAATAAAATTCTCTCCCTCTCTCTCTCTCTCTCTCTCTCTCTCTCTCTCAAGAACAAGAACGCCACCATGGCCACGCGGGGGCAGCGCCACCAGGCTACACCGGAACCACCCAAATCCTCGCAAAATGTTTGTCTCAAGATCCTGAACTTGTTACTAACCGTGGCCATCATCCTGTGTTGTGCTCCGATGGTTGTCTATTGTTCAATTGTGATTTACTCTTGGGTTCGCGACAACTTTGTCCTTCCAATGGTACATTGTGCTCTAGCCATGGCTCGCTCTGTTTCAGCCCTCTGGGGCGGTGGAATTGCCGCACTCAGAAGTCTGATTGCATCTTTCCAAGGTGATTTCCCAGCCCAGTTGATGGCAATCTTCGCATTCTGTGTATTCCTCATTTACTTCTGCGGCACTAGTTAGGCTGATTTCTTACTCTGATAATTTGGGATCAAATCTTGAATTCTTTGGCCAGTAAAAGTTGTGACATTCCACTGGTATTAATTAGTACTGTTGTTTCAGTTAGTTTCTTCTGGGTATACTTCTCTATAATGGATATTTGTTTCACTGCGGCTCATCAGCCGGGATGTGGTTTCTATGATCAATCCTTGAATTCTTGGGCAAGAAGTTGTGGGTGTCCTGTCCAGTAACAGAGGGAACGGTGAAGCATTCTTGCGGCTAGTCCTGCATTTCTGTTGTTGCCTTTTTCTTTTGTATTCGTTTTGTTGGTCAACAATTAATGAAGTATTTGTTTCTGGGTTGCATGCATGCATGCTTGAGGCCAGGTTAATGTTCACAGTTCATATTCCTTCTTGATCATAAGTTTTGAGCAAACATTTTTAGATGGATGCAATTTGAGCAATTAGTTTGGGAGAACTTAAAGTAGAGATAAAATAAAAGAGTAATATCATTTAGCACTACTGGTTTTTAACACTGTGTCATTAAATGATAAGTTGAATTAAGTGAGTCTTTTATTCATTCATTTAATTTCACTTATCATTTCATGCCACATTGGTTACCACTTAGACTGGTGTCAAACACTACTAGTGCTACATAGCATTATTCAAAATAAAAAGCATTCAAAAGGAAAATTCAAGATAAAGACTAGAAATAGAAATAGAAAAAGTAGCAATTAGATATAAATTCAAGCAACTTTTGTTTTTTCAATTTATATATAGAGAGCAATATGTATGTTGATCATATAAAAAACCCCTTTCTCACGCTTTGAAAAATTGGGATTTTTTTTTGTTTTGTTTTGGTTAGTTGTCGTAAAGTTTCGACTACCCCTTCCACCATTGTCTAGTTACGCCCCCATCGTCAAGTTGATGCATTTACTAGGTATCACTATGAAGATGCACTAGTTAAGCAACAAAAAATGTCACTGCACTACCTTTTTCTTTTCCCCCTTGAAAGGGCACTGCATTATCCTTTAGTTATACATATACTACCAGAGTTCCAATTCCGCGGAGAAAAAAACTCAAAGGCTTCCTAAATATACTGAGATAGTCCCTCATATTTTGGAACATTTTCTTTTCGCCCCATAAATTTAAAATATATGCACTAAATCACAAATTATGGATGGTCCCTGAATATTACATCTTGTGAGAATTAATCTACATACTGGATTTCATTAGTCCTTCACTTTAACGATGTGATCTCTTTAATCAAAAACAGCATAAAATTCTTTGTTCAAGAACTGTAATTAACCTACATAACTACCATGTTGACTTACGAATTATCTCTACGAGTCAAAGTTCAGCTATATTGAAAACCCAAAAAACAGAGAATAGAAAAACATAAATAAATAAATAAATAAATAAATAAATAAATAAATAAATAAATAATCAATGAAATGAAGAGCTAATTAAACAATAAGATAACATGGATTAGAAGTCATGCATAATCCAAAAAGAAAACACAATTCATTGATTTTCCATTCAAAACAGATACAAGAGGCACTCTAACAACAGAATGGAGTAGCTGCATGAATGCTTCTCCATTTTCGGTGCCGGTCGATCAATGCAACAGAACGGAAATATTTTCCGAAAAGCTTCCTACCATCATCGGGCGAGCAACTACAGTTAAATGCAACAGACATCGATCGACTAGTCGACAACCAAAATGTAAAACATTAACATTGATACCAATCATTAGTACCACCACTTGAAGCCCAAGAATTCAAGGTTTGGTCATAGAAAGAAACCACCATCCATCCAAGAACATCTTTCTAAATTCCTCCTTGAAGATAGGACTAGCAAGTCAGCTAAGTGGTGATGTACATTACACTACGTACCAAGAAACTACGTAAAATAAAACTAAGAATGATCATTACTGAAAACCCGCATTAACTTGTTGCTCAAGAATTCAAGATTTGATCAGAGTAAGAAATCAGCCTAGCTAGTGGTGGTAGTCATGATAGGACGAAGTACACCAGCGGCACAAGTAAATGAGGGCGACACAGAAGATGTAAATGGCCGTCAACTGGGCTGAGAAATCACTGTGGAGAGACGCGATCAAACTCCCGAGGGCAGCCATTCCATGGCCCCAGAGGGCTGAAAGAAAGGGAGCCATGACTAGTGCACAGTGCACCACTGGAGGAAACAAATTGTCCTGAACCCAAGGGTACATAACAATTGAACAAAACTCAACAATCGGAGTAGAACACAGGACGACGGCCACTGCTATAAAAATGTTGCGGCAAACATTTTTTCTGCGCTGGTGGCGCGGCCGTCGGTGTCGGGGTTTGGGCATGGTGGCGTTCATGTTCTTGTGAGAGAGAGCTAGAGAGACAGAGAGAATCAGAGAACTGTTTTCGGTTGGAATCTTGAAAGTGGAAATTGTAACTGTATAACGCAGTCTCTCTCTCTCTCTTAATAGATGAAAGTGGACTCCCTCAACAATTTCAAATTATTTGACTTGGCCCCTCAACGTTTCCACTATCTACAGTTTAATCCCTAGTGCTGCTAATAATAATGATGATGATGATAATAATATTAATATCATTTAAAGCACAAAATCTTTGCTTTACTAATTTATATTCAGAGTGCTTAGATAACTCAGCGTCATAACTTATCAAAATTACAGTTAAAAAATTTAACTTGTGTCATTTGAACTTTTGTTAATGTTAAATCTTTAGCATCATGTCATACCACGTTGTGTTTGAAATGGAATTTCTGATTCTTTTTCTTCCTATTGCAAAAAGGTCACTTGTTGAATTTATGAAATGCCATTAAAATTTAAATTATTATAAGAAAATCGCAAAGAAAATATCCGTTAAGTGATGACATTTTTAAAAATTCACAATTAAAAGTAGTTTGATAATGTTACTTTTGCAAAGTTATCAGTATATATGCAGCTAAAATCCATTACTTGGATCGTAACGATACTTCACTCATGACTTGGCACAGTTGTCAAGCCTTTTAGAACAATAAGTGGTATCAAATAACCTCATTATTCTCACAAATGCAAAAATACCCCACCTAAAAGCATGTTTGCCCAATTTTATGACAGTTACCATAAAGAAGTAACTGCAATTTAAAAAAAAAAAATAGAATGTTTGAAAAAAAAAGGGAAAAAGTATCAAATTGGGAGAAGGCTGTTAATTTCTATGAAACTGCAAAACCAGTTATGGCTTTGAGTTACTTCATGAAACCTTGCACAGAGAATAGAAAATTTTGCTTGGATTCTGCATTTCATTCACACAAGAAACAGCATATTTTGATTGAGTAATTGTGTTGAAAAAAGCTTTAGTTTCACTTCCACCTGCTGTCTTGATCGGGGGCTGCCTCTATGCAGGTGAGACTCACAAATTATCTGTTTTGGAAACACCTCTTCTGAGTATCTCTATTTTTTTTTTTTTTGGTTATCAGTTCCCTTGCACCTTCCGTGCTAGGAATCTCCATTTTTAAATTTTCTCAAGTTAAATATGGCTCCGCGATTTACTTTCAGCATCAAATAATGGATCCCCATAAAACAAATCAAAGAACCAACATTGAAACCACATAAGAAGTAGGCCAGCAGATTCTATGCCACATGCAACTGTTATCGTATTTTGAATATGAGATGTTGTCTGCTACCACAAACTTTTTATGAAACTGGTCCTTTTTAACTGGAGAGAAAAAAAAAAAAAAGAATTAAAGGTAGATGACTTTTTTTCTTTTTTCTGGAAGTGTCTGAATTAAACTTTATCCCTAATTCATTGAAATTTTTAAAATTAAAAAAAAAAAAAAGGACACAAAAAAACCTTTGACTTGTATGAATACACACGCTATATGTATAACCATATGTGTTTCAAATCCATATGACATGTATCCATTCATTGCACATGAATGAGAAGTTTTTTAACAAAACATCCAAAAGTTAAAAACGGGACTCCGCGAACCAATAGATTTTTCCTTGTAAAGACGAGCGTCGCTATAGGTTTGTGGTCGAAATCGAGTTGCTTAAGCACCCACTGTTCTTGTCATTGCTCGAGTTGCTCAAGGAGAATCTAGTGTAGTTCAATGTGCCAAATCTCCACCTGATCCGCAAACACTGCTCTGCCTATGACTTATCAGCGCAAGCATGCGGCTGTTGATGTTTTGTGCACTACTTCAGGATGAAAATTATTGTGTATAGCCGTAAGATGTTCCAGATTGTGTTATAAACTGTTAATCACGTGTAATTTAATTCATTCTATTCATTATTCTTCTACAATTCATCCCTAGGAGTACTAAAGAATACTAGAACTCACTACATATGTTTCTCCTCAACTACCACTACTGCAGATTCTTTGGAAAATTTGTCTAAGGCATATAACTTTGCAGCGCGTTCAGTAGCAGTCGAGTTGGGGCTGCAACCGTCCATAAAATGTCTTCACTGAATGAGAAGTGGATTTAAAAACATGCACATGTGATCTACTTGATTTAACTTATCATTTATGTATAGGATAGTGTTTAGCACCAGTAATATTGCTATATAGCATTTCTCTTTTTCATCATTCTATCTTGCTTCAACTTTATGTTCATCAACCTTCCAATCCTAGTATAACAAAGACCTATATCCTAATAAACCAAAGTTCTTTACCCTGTTGTGTATAAACCTGATACTTATGTAAATCGGTCGAAGATAGATAAGACTTGATTAATCGAATTAAAGGCATAACAGCATCATCTTTACATTTACGATCAACTGCAGCCTTACTTCTGAATATTAGTGCTAAGAATACGAGTACGTGACTTAAATGGGTATATTATTATTCCTATGCCATTAAACATAAATACTTGATGAGGAAAGGACGAAAAAATAATATTATACTCCCAAAGGTTTCTCGCAACTCTTGTCAACGGCTTCGTAGAGAACAAGTCAAAATAACCGAAATTTATATATATATATATACACACACACACACATTAATCAAATATTTCATTATTAGATAGGGTAAATTTCATATATCTTCCACAACTTTTACATTTAGAACTGTCTGGGTCCCTAACCTTTTTTTTCTAGCTCGATGATTCATCAACCTTTCATTAATAAGCACAATAGATCTCTCCTAACGGAATTCATCCAAAATTCCGTTAAATGGTTGATTAAATTACCTTTATACCATTATCTTTTAAAATTAAAAAAAAAATTTAAAAATTAAAAAAATAAAAAAGTAAAAAAAACAACACCCCTCCACCACACCCCACCCATCCATCCGCAACCACTTTGGCAGCAGGAAATGGCAGCCGGAATGCTGCCATTTCCGGCAGCAGAAAGGAGGGAGTCTCCCCCCTTTCGTCTGCCAGAAACGGTAGGAAAATGGGCGGAGTCTCCCCCCATTCACTGCCATTTTTTTTGCTATTTCCAGACAGAAAATGGGAGGTCTCCCCGTATTTTTCTGCCATTTTCAGTAGAAAATGGGGGAGAGACACCCCCCCAAATTTTCTGTCCAGAAATGACAGAAAAATGGGGGGAGTCTCCCCCTATTTTTCTACCATTTCTGGCAGATCGGAAATGGAGGGAGACTCCCCTCATTTTCTACCATTTCTGGTAGACGAAATGGGGGAGACTCCTCCCCTTTCAGCTACCGGAAATCACAGTAACTTTGCTGCCATTTCTGGCATCTTCAAACTGTCGAAAATGGCAGTTAGGGGGCCTCCTCCCATTCAGTTTCCTACTTTTTTTCTTTTTTATTTTTATATATTTTTAAAATTTTTAAATTCCTTTTGTTTTTTAAAATTTAATGGTAAGGGTTTTGAGGTAATTTGGCCAATAACTTGACGGAATTTTGGATGAATTCTGTCAAGAGGGACATTTTGTGTGTATTATGAAAGGTTGAGAATCCAACGCGCTAAAAAAAGGTTAGGGACCCAGGCGATTTTAAGTTCGGAGGTTAGGGACCTTTTGTGAAATTTACTCTATTAGATAAGACAATAATTAATATATCTCTAATTAATAGCTAGTGTTAATCATAAATGTTAGGAAAATTGCTATGAGTAACTATCCTAGAAGATTTCCTTTATTTAAAACTAGATTCTCACTCGTGAGTTGTACGAGAAGAACACCTTTCAAATTATTTAAAAAACAAATAATATAAAATTTTATAATTTTTTTTGGAAGGGAAATTAACGAAATACATAGAGTTTATAATGTATTTAGAATTAGAATTTGCATACTATGTTTTAAAAAATTACAATTCACATATTACACTTCATTTACTATTAATAAAATACCTTCGTAGAAGAAAAATTAAAAAAATTACTATTTAGACGAAATCACCCTTATTTGTAACCAAAAAATTCACACTACGGACATTACGTTAGGTAACAATCTACATACCACAAGATTCTTATACATGCATGTGTTGTATAAAAAGAATACATATCAATTTATTTAAAAAATAAACAATATGAAAGTTTATAAGTTTCTTATTCTTTTCTTGTTTTTTCTTGCTTCATTTTTTTTTTTTTGTGGTATGCTGAAATTTTATAAGGTTATGTTAACCAAATAATAATATGTATATTTATTATTGTCATGTTAAGGTAACTATAATTTACAGTAAATTTTAACTAGATTGTTTTCGTTAACACAAATAGATAACATTTTACTTTTTACACTAATTTAGATAAATGATATTGTATGAAATAATTATTAGTTAAGTCGTATAATATATTCTAAAAATATTTTTTATTCGAAACCAATAAATTCAGACAACATTAAAATTATATAAATTAATAATACATAAAGTAATCAAATGTCTTTTTAAGGAAAATTAATCGTAATTATTAATATTCGTACAAGAAGAAATTAATAAAGAAATACAATTATAAATTTCAATCAACTTAAACTAAAAAAATATATGTTTAATATCTATTAATTATAAACTACAAAGTTTGAAGATACGGACATCTATCCCTCAGTTAGGTAATTAGATAATCTAATTTAAAAAATTAATTAAATGATGATAATTATATATTAGTTACTAAATAGATAAGGAAGAAGAGAATAAAAAAATTAAAAAATTGAAAAATTTATAATATCGTAGTAGTTACCTTAATATAATATAAAATGTTGAAAAATACCCTGATGACAAATTTTTGGCGGGGTACAAAAGTACCACAGACTAATTTCCTTTAATCAATATATAAATATAGATATAAATTGATATGAGACTTACCATGCATTCATTGTGGCACGTGTACATAATTATAAAAGATGATATTGCCACAAATAACTTCGTGTTCAATCCTTTAAGAACAAATGCTTGATATCGGGTACTATGAACAAATGATATCTATATCTATATATTAATTAAATGAAATTAAGGTGCTGCGGTAGAAGTTTATCGCAGTTTTGCCTCCTAAACTACTTTTGCTAGGGATATTTCTGTCTTTTTACTATTGATTGGTAAGCTGTGTGGTAAATATTATATTTTGTTCTTTTCTTTTTTTTTTAATTTAAATTTTTGGGTGAATGATTTAGACGCATAGGACTGTTTCACTGTCTTCAATCCCTAGCTGCCTTCCAAAAATCCTAGCCGCATAGGACTCACACACACACACATTCTCTCTCTCTCTCTCTCTCTCTCTCTCTCTCTCTCTCTTTGATATAAAAATCTATATATTAATTAAATGAAAGGTGCTGAGGTAGAAATTTACCACGGTTTTCTCGCCTAAACTGCTTTAACTAGGGATATTTCTATCTTTTTGCTATTGTTTGGTAAGCTGTGTAGTGGATTTTGTATTTTATCCTTTTCTTTTTTTAATTTAATTTTTTTGGATGAATTGTTTAGACACACGGGACTCTTTAACTGGCTTGTTTTCGATCCCTAGCTGCCTTCCAAAAATCCCAACTCTCTCTCTCTCTCTCTCTCTCTCTCTCTCCCCAATATAAAAATATCGTTAAATTAGATTATTTTTATAGGCAAGCAATGTGATATAGAGACTATTTATTTATATTTATGACTTTTTAAAGAAATAGTGACAAAGAATTTATGACTTAGTATTCGTAACGATTTCTATGCATTGTATGAGTGATATACTAAGGTTAATACTTAATACTAGGTCATAAACGCCTATGATTTTAGCTATTCAATTACTTGCTTGATGATTCTCCATATATTGAGAGAGAAAGTTAACAAAATAATATAGTTAATATAATAAATTATGTTTTGTAAAATTTGCTAATTTAAATTGTGTATATAATTTTTATACTGACAAAAGTTAATATCATGGGACATTAAATATATTAATAAAAAAGAATAGAAAATTTATTTTTTGTGTGTTGATGTTTATATTGATGTTCTACACGAGTGTTTTTTTGCAATTGAAGAGAAGGTTTCGTCGCTGAACGGGAGCTCTATCACTTTCCCAAGAGTTCTTGGCCCTGATGGTGTGGTTTACAAATCTGATTTTGTGCAATTCAATTGCTTCTTTAAAGGGGTTAAACTGAGAAGGGCTGAAGCCAGTGTCTTGCAAGGTGTCACCTGGAATTCATTCTTTTACCATGCAATTATTGTGGGGTTAACCACATATTTCGTGATTGATTATTCCAATCAACATCAACTGTCTTTCTCAGGCTCTTTCAATCCCAGAGTTGGTATGAGATTTTTGGCACACACACACGATGTTTCTAACTTTGTTGTTTACAAAGTCGCCGCTAGGGCTCTATTTGCATTGGGCATTGGTTATCTTGTAATATGCCAACGAGTACAAAATCTTTATGACCTTCTTCCTAATAATATCGCTCTGCTATGGTTCGAGATCTTGAATTTAGGGTCAGTTAGTGGAGTGTCTGAAAAGTATATGGTGTTGTTCACTACATTGTGGACTGTTGCTGATTGTGCAATAGCGTTGATCACTTGGATCTTATACAAGAAATAGGAGAATGCTTAATTCCACTATTGTTTGATATTGCTTTGAAGCTCGCGTTCTTTGAAGCAATAACGTGTGGCTTTTTGGGTCGCTTCGCACTAACTGGACTGATGGGAGTAGATTATTCATTATTCATTTTCCATTTGACAGCTAAGAGTAAGGTGGGGCGTAGGGTATGACATGGCTTCTCACCGTTGCAAATTTCTAATTCATTTGCATATGTTGTAAATGGGTAGATATTCATTTGCCTATGCTGATTACACCTTCTAGCAATTAGTCTGTTTGAATGCATATTCTTTTTTTCTTTTTCTCTTAGTGGGGATTGAGGGGATGAATGTGCGTGATTTGAATCTGAGTTCTCTATTTAGAAGGTAATGCTACACTTTCATGTTTATTTACCACTTAGTTCACCAATTTACAATTTTAACCTTAAAATATCTAAAGTTCAAAATATTTAAATGTCTTAATTGATAATTTTACCCTTCTTGTTAATACAAGACCGGTAAATTAATTAGTGAACTAATATGAAAGTGTTTTTTTTTTTTTTGCAAATAGAACTAATATGGAAGTTGACATATAATAATATATAAGTTTAAAGGATTTATATATAATAATACTTTAAAATTAAGTAAAGTATTCATAAAGATAATAAAAAAATTTTAGAAAATTTTTAATGAAAGTGCATACAATTTTTGTGATGGTCAATAAATCCATAAAATTTATATAATATTCTATATATATATATATTCATACACTTAAAAAAATTTATAAAAAATTTTGAAACTCCAAATGAACAGACTTCCTTAGCATCTCTAAGAAATTCATTATCAACTTTTAAAATTCTCTAAATTTCATTCTCATTTTTATGTTTTGTCTTAGTATAGTATTTTGTCGACTTTATCAAATATTCTTATATAAAACTTCTATATATACACACACACACGAAATGCGGTGTTTTTAATTATAATGTGGTATGATTAGTAAAACAAGCAACCTATAGCAACTGCAACCGGTGATGCAACAGTGATTGTAACCACATAAATTTAAAATAAGGAAACCGCATAGATGAATTGTGTTCAACAACCATAGAGAATAAATTTTAGATCTATAAGTCGAATTATTATAGCAGAAACTAAACTTATACTTTCAGATGGGTGAAATCAGAGGAAGATTTTACATACATTGCCTTCCCTTGTTGATCTCGCGTCATCTCGATCGATCAGGGCAGTTTCCTTCTTCTTCTTGTTTTTCTTCAAAACAAACAATAGAGCAGTGGCTAGTGTAATTTTGTTCACCGACCCACTGTAGACAGAGTTACACCTTTCACTTTTGATATGACACACATAACCGGACGGGGCGCACATATGACCGTCATGTGTATTGGCTATGTGTGTGTCATGTCAAAAGTGGGTGGTGTAACCCCGCCTACAGTGAATGGGTAAACCAGTCTAGTGGCTAGTGCATTATAAATATAAACTCTATGAGACGTCACCTCACTTTTCCCCACCACCAAAATACATCCCCTCTTTCACCATCATGCAATCACCGTCAACGAAAGATCCACGACCCGCGTCTTGATTCAGCACAAACAAAATCATGTCCTCACATTTCTTCACCTTCTTTGACGTAGTCCTTCCTCTTTTTTGCATTCCGCTCTAAATGGGTTGTTCATCTGCTCAATTTCATACTTAATATACTATTATCTGATATATTGCCATTAGATAAAATTACGAATGACAACGGGACTGGTTCAGATTGGATAGGCCGCTCCCGTACCCACCCCGTTTCTACTAATCTCCCCCCATACCTACCTTAATCAGTTTGAATCGAGTACGGGATGGGTAGCAGACCAGTGTGGTTTAGGGTTGGGTACGTAAAAAATACTCATTATGCCTCCCGTTTTCAAAGATCTCAATAAAATAAAAAAATAATAAAACAATGGAAAATGCATAAAAAATTGAAATAACATTAAATTCACCAAAATAAGGATACTCCAACAATTAACAAAATTATACACAATAATCAATCATAAAAGGTTTAAACATAATATTTTAATTACAACTAAACGATTAAATATAAAGTTCAAATCATCAAACAACATTCAACCACACATCAAATATTAAAAGTTCAAACATTACAAGTAAACCTTTATTCAAGACATGTGAGCTAAACTCAATTGTTACATGTTCAAATCTTTTCTAAATTCCTCTATAAAATTTTTTTATTAAAAAATAAAAAAAGAAAAATTATCAGGTCAACGGGGTGAGGCGGGCCATTATCCATCCCCGCCCCATTAGGCTTTCGGGGCTGACACTTTCGCCTCATACCCGTCATATTACTTAATAGGGCGGGTATAGGAGAGTGACTACGGGTTTCAAGTTTTGGGGCTAAAATTGACATCCCTAAATAAAATTATTCCTTAAAAAATGTGTAATCGGTTATTGAACGATCATTTTCAATATCTAAGTTTTGTGGTCTCACTATACTTAGCCCAGTTGAGGCAGTAAACTTGAATACCAAAATAGGTTTAATTAGGAAAATATGGTACTTTTCAAACCTGATTGTAAAAACCATGAGTGAGATACGCTTCTTGGAAATTTCAGGTACCCAATCACCCCACAACCCTCTGTGTTAGCTCATCTCTTCTATGCTCTTCGATCCATCTCTCCCTCTCTTTGATCTCTCTCTCTCTCTCTCTATCGTCACCATCGTTGCCGCCGCCATCACACACCTCCACCCCCACCAATGTCACCGTCGCGAGTAACAACCCTTTTCCGCTACAGATTCATTGATTTGAATCATTTAATTAACAAAAATAATCGCTGTTTCAATTCGTTCGTTTCTCTCGGCTCTGAATAATATCGTGATGTCACCAACCGCTGCATCAAATTTCTGTAGAACATCGAACTGGACCCGATAAACGACCCCAATTAGGAGAGAGCAACAAGTTAAGTTCCTTTCTTACTTGTTCATGAACGTGCTTTACCAAATATGTGTAGCTCTCATTAAAGGGAAGGAACTGTTGCTGTAAAGAGTAATTCGGAGAAAGTGTTCATTTTTGTTGAAGGATGAAAATCAATTTTGACAAATTTGTTTGAAATGGATCCACTGGGAACTCCAATTCTTATAGGCTTTTCAATAGTTTCCATTTAATGATTTCAGTTTTTGTGTTGAATTTCCGGCGAGTTGTGGTTGTTGTAACTCAAATGTTCCGGCGAATTGTAGTTGTTATGACTTGGTGTTTCGGCTAATTGTTGTGTTGTTGTGACAAGGTTGCTCTGGCGAGGTGTTGTGTTCTTGTGATTCGGTTGTGTTATATTGTTGTGACTCAGTTGTTTCGGTGAGTTGTTGTGTTGTTGTAACTCGGTTGTTTCGGCAAGTTGTTGTGTTGTTGTGATTTGATTGTTCAACCAAGTTGTTTTTGTTGTGACTCAGTATTTTGGCGAGTTGTTTTTATTGTGACTCGATATTTTGGCGAGTTGTTTTGATAAACACAGAGTTGTTTTGATGTGACTTGGTGTTTTGGCGAGTTGTGATTATTGTGTTGTAATATTGTGATATCACAATGTAAAAAAACCTAAAACACCTGATTTTTCCACAAAAAAAAAAAAAAAA